>ML777257.1:2173073-2243838 GCA_009831015.1 Picea engelmannii
AGTCCCCTAGGCCATTACCGAAATCCCCTTTTTCTACCCCCCACCTGGAGTCCAAGAATTCCAGGTAGCTGCTACTCTCACCATTCCCAACATGGCTCTCGCCATCCCTATATGGTATCTGCATCCACCCACTATGGTTCCTCCATCATCTCTCCCTCTCCAGACAGAGAGATTACCGATGCAAATCCCAGTACAGGATCTTGCCACACCAGCCTCACCCCCAACTAGAGGAAACAACACCACCTCCTTGCACACTATGCGAAAGAGAAGGACACCCCACTAACAGATGTCCTTTCGCAAGTTACACAATCGTATGTAGCTCCCCAAAGAAACCCCATTGCTTGCTACTCCACCAAGTATGTCCACTGCTAGTATGAAGTCCTCCACCACACACAAGAAAGGGTTAGAGACCAATTTTGTGTGTGACATATTCTCAGAATATGGACATTACACTCATAATTTCCCATATCTACCTCAATTCTACCAAACATTAGCTACAGTACGCCACACATCTCGGCCTGAACCCTCTCAGGCACTCCCTACTGATTCTCATATTACTGACATTCGTCATATTTCATCATCAGTGCCCGAGCAAATGAGATATCCCCCATAGTGTCTTGACATTTGGTTTATGTCCAACAGGCCATCACACCCTGTACACGATATCCCTTCTACATCCTCATGACTTGAGGACAATAACACTTACCCATAGAGAGTTCCCCCTCCCACCTCCCAGGATCCCCTATATTCTCGCATCTTCCACTGCGACAAAGATATCCTGGAGGAATTGACTACCCTTGATTTCCCTTGGAATGTGCTCCATCATTGAGCACTTTTCCTTTGACAAGAGGTCTTTCACCCTCCTGATCAAGCCTCCCTGTATGCGATTGAAACCAAGGATTTTATTCCTTCGGGGCATATTGATTCGTTCAAAAACCCTATCCCTTCCATCGATAATTTTGAAGAAGGAAACATGGCCAACATCTCCCCCACATTCAAAATTGACATTTCCATTAAACCAGGCATCATATAAGAGATCACCATTGGCACCACATGCTCCCTTGAACAAATCATTGCTTACAAATCTCTCTTTCAGGAATAATTGGATACTTTTTCCTGGTCATATATGGAGATGCCTAGCCTTGATCCTTCTATAGTCGAACATCGAATCAACACATGGCCGGATATCGCCCATGTTCATCAAATTCAATGCCCCCTACACCCATCCAAAGTTATGGCTATCATAGATGAAAATGACAAGTTACGCATGGCCTAATTCATTTACCCCATTGCATACACTTCTTGGGTCTCCAATGCTATCCCTTTTAACAAAAAACAAGGAACCATTCGTGTCTGCATAGACTTTTGTGACCTCAACCATGCTTGTCCCAAATAAAACTTCCCAACCCCTTTCATCGACCAAATAATTGATGATTGTTTTAGCCATGAGGCACTATCCTTTATGGATTCGTTCTCCGACTACAATCAAATTCAAATCCATCCAACAGATCAATACAAAACCAAATTTACAATCCCTTGGGGTACTTTTTCTTACCATGTCATTCCCTCTGGAATAAAAAATGTCAGAGTTACTTTCCAAAGGGCCATGACCTACGTTTTTCATGATATTTCTCACATCATCCTTTCTTATTTGGATGACCTCACTGCTCTATCTAAAAAGTGAACCCAACATTTAGAAGACTTACGCATCATTTCTAATGATGTCGCCAATATAATATCCGCTTGAATCCCCTCAAGTGTGTGTTTTGCGTCACTGTCAGATGCCTCCTTGGGTTCATTGTCTCCAAAAACGACATCACTGTGGACCCCCTCAAGGTCCAAGTTATCACAAAAATTCCACCACCTAGGAATTTATGCCAACTGAAGAGCTTGCAAGGAAAAGCCAACTTTTCATGTCACTTTGTCCCAGACTATGCCACTTGCACACATGGTTTTCTCTACTTACTGTGTCATGATATCCCATTTAGATGGGACGAACATTCTCAAGAACCTTTTCATGACTTAAAATCTTCCCTATCCAATGCCCCTTTGATTATTCCCCCAAACTATGATCATGATTACATCCTCTACTTATTAATCTATGTTGTTTCAGTCATAGGAATATGTTGAGCACTCAACACACCCTAAAAATCCTATGTCAAATTTTCACTTTTTGGGTACCACTTGATCTTTGCACTATCTGATTTTATTTTATTTTGAGGAGTGTTTTGTATTTTCTTGTTCTCTTGACTCTCATTTTCTATTCAATGTTTTCTTAAACTTTATAAACCCCATGAATTAGTAAATAAAATGCTCAACACTTAAAAAATCAACAGCCAAAACACTTCACCCAACGTGCTCAAGATTCAACATTGGAAGGAATTAAGAGCTGAAAAGGAATCACTTGGAAAACCTCAGTTGTCGAGCACCGATCTTCACCGGTTTCGGAAAAAGGAAGTTTTGTTTCATGACAAGTATCACATATGGACATCACCAATAGTCGATCCCCTTCGATGTCGGTAAAAGGCAAAAGGAGTAAATGTAAAAGAACAAAGAAACGATATCATCGATAGCCGATACCCGACGCTCTTGTCAAAATCGGAGAAGACTGAATCGCGATGAACATTCTGACCACGCTTAAAAAAAATTCCCCAATCACCGATTCCTGATTCTCTTTGTCATGGGTACTTTTTCGAGGAAGCTAACCTGAAGGAAAACATGTGATAGGTATTGTCGATAGTTGATCCTAGGTACTTTTCGGCATTGACACTTTAAGGTATGTTTTAAACCTAATGACTTAATGAAAACCCTAACTATGATTAATACACACGGATTAAGCCACTTGTCTTCAACGCAACATGTCTTTTCTAGACTGGAGAACCGTACGGTCTAGTTTACCCCGAGTCATTCTTAGTTCCCTAGGTCCAAGTCACACCTCCGAGTCAATTTATCCATGTCATCATTGTACGATGAGATATATAGTCGTCATAGGTTTTTCAAGGTACATCGACGAAAACATTCATCATGCATCCCCGATCCCCGATCCACCCACTGAGAAAGCAACATGATGGGATGTTTTAGCGCTAGATACGATTAGATTTGGATAATTTAAAGGGTTAATCAATACCAAATCTCGCATTAGATACTAATACATGTGCGAATCAAAACAACCATTTGAAATTAGTTATAGACCACATCACCCTCCACGCCTCCTTCGTCAACCCACGATGAGTTTAAGTTACAAAGATTCAGCGACAGATTTGTTTGAATTTTACTCATCACCTGAATTAAATGGTTGATACAACATGGTAAGTCCTTCACTGGTTTAAATTCTCTTGAGCCATTGTAAACGAAACCATTCCACGCCCAAAGAAGTTTCAAATCATTCGGAGAAAGTGAGATAAGTAATTTGAAAGATCCAGAGTTCCTGTGAGTATCAAATAACAAGGTTTAGCAAACTTTACAGGTATGTATCCAAGTCTGTAATTTTACATGACTACGATTTTTATATTTGTTATCCATTTTTGTTCTTTGCATAGTATCTAAGCTTCTATTTTTGAGTTGAAGGAACAATGCCTCCAAGGAAGATGAACTCTAGATGATGACCGAGGGCGTTGAAGCTGAAGGAGCCAGAAGTAGGTGAAGGTTCCTCTATAGGGGTAGAAAAACAATTGAAATACACTCCGATGATGGATCCAATCATTAAGACATCTACAAAGAAGGTTTTCATTCAACCACTAACCTTTGGCGACACAGAGGCAAACACAGGGACCAAGACAACACTCCCACATTGGGGAGAACTCTTCAAAAATATCAGTCAAGAGGAATTCCCAGACTACATCCCACACAGTGACCTAGATGTGAGAGCACTCGATGACCAGGTATTCCTGAATATCCGATGGTCGTACCTTCACATGGTAGCAAGCAGAACCCCTATGTTTCCCTGTATAGAACTTCTGTAGTGGCTCATCGACCACACAAACACACAGAAGTGTTTAATCAACGATGACAGTGGGGGATGTGTCGGGGTCTTCCTTCTGGCAAAGGTCCAAAAGTATTACAAGATAAGAGACCCTGAGGAGTGAATAAACATAGATTTTGTCATAAAATTCTAGGAGTGCCATGACACCAGCTAGGTAATGGCCTCATGGTGGAGTGAAGACAAGAAATACACCAACCAGACCACTGGCTGGTACCAAACGACCAACTTAAGGGAGCCATATATCTACCTGATGGCTCTCATCTGCTGGTTGTATGGGGAGAAAGACTGCTCCAAATTTTCAGAGGCATGGATTCCTCTGGCTTAAACAGTGGCCATTTTTGGGAGCATCTTCAATTGAGGAGCCATCATTTCTAAGCAATTGAGCATTTGCATACAACAGGCTCAGACACCAAAGGAAGGAGATACACCATCCTTCTACATGGCTTCTTACTTACTGGATGTCATGTGTGCCATAAACATTTTCGTCAGCATAAAACTGAGATGGCATGTCGTGCAGCTCCCTGTCCATGTATATTTCATCATCTTATGGGAGAACAAGTACAAAAAATCCTACTACCTCATCTGTGATGAATTCATTGCACGCATTTAATTTATTATTTTCAAGAAAGAATGCCCGATACTATCAGTTGCGGAATAAAAGATGATATCAAAGGTATGCCATTGGTATCTGGATGAGCGCAATACCTACATCAGAGTTTTTGGCGCCACCAAAGAACCTCATCTCTTGCCCATGCATGTCCCTGACCGACTTGTAGTGGGGGAGATATGCTACCAGACCATCCTGCAAGGTTAAAATGCCACTTTGGTCAAGGACAAGAAAAGGGCGTTCATACCTTATGTCTTCCGTGTAGGCTTCTACATAGTGAAGGACACCACTCAAGCCAAGAAAGAAGGAATTTGCCAATTGGAGTTTAGATTCCAAACCAATCGATTATGCAAAAATGAACCAAAGGGTCTAGTCTTGAAACATGCCTCACAAGTGTCGACCTGCTAGCCATACACCCACGACAAATTTGAAGATGAAGTATTCACAGAAAATTCCCAGGACTGGGACGAAGTGGTGGAAAGGATGGTCGACCCCAAGATGACTAGGTTCAAATCCATGAGCCTGGATGAATAGGTGAAAATCATAGAACAATCAACTCAAGGAGCTCTTAGGGCCATATAAGAAATGATAGAGACCAAAGCAGCAGAAGCCCCCCTGGTAGCTCGGGTGCAAGATAGAGGTTTCCCCATGACTCAAAACACATGAGAGAAGGGGTTACTCATTATAGAATAGGCACAATGGATAATTGATCAACTAGAATATGAACCAGACCTCATAGGTATGACAAGGTTCCATGTTGATAACCCATATAGGTCCAAGAGGCCCTGAACTGATAGACATCAATGAAATCGTCGGGTTAGCGACCCTAAAATCGCAACGCCACAGGCGAGATCACCAGTGACTGTTTCAAATCAGTCGGAGACATTCGGGGTATCAGTGGGAACAAGTGCACCAGACCCCCTCCGTGAATTAATAAAACTTTATGATGATGATGAGATCCTGGGGGTATCCATTGTGTCCCCTGTACATATCGAAGAATAAAAGGAGCCAGAGAAGACATCTTCCCCAGTTCCCAATGCTCAAATTTAGGGTCTTCCATAGAACGAACAAGAAGTCGAGAGTGTCTTAGACACTGAGTTGTCCAATGCACCAGAGACCCAATCGGATAGTCCAAAGGATGAGCCAGGGTCAGGTGAACAAAAGGAAGAAGCTCCACAACAGGAAATCGGTGCTTCAATGGCCAATGATAAAGTAAGTACGGAGCCTATCCCCAATGCCTCAATTTCAATCGGTATGCAACACCCCAATGAACAACAAACATAATACAGGCCTTCGGAACATAGAGAGGAAGTTCAAGAACCTAGCCTTGAACAAGTATATACCATCGAGAGACTGGGGAATACACTCACCTAGGGAGATCAACAAATCCCCGAACCCATGGATGAAGTAGCTAACATACATGCTATTGCTTATGACCGGAAAATAAAATATATCATACAGACAACCACCAAGAAATGGAGGATCACTCTAGACCACTCCATCCTCATCACCATGGAGGGAAATTTGATAAATATAGAGCATGCCAAAACATCCAAAATTATCGGTGTAGGGATGGAAATCTCAGATGCCACCCTTGACAGAGAAAAAAGGGATGAAGAGGAATTGGTCGCTGGCCTGAAAGAGTTAGAACATCTAAACCATTTGGAAAATTATTACTAGGATACCACACAAGCCATGGTATTCTTGAGGGATGAGTTCTAAGAAACCTATAATAAATTTGGAAATGAGTGGCATCTGTTGATTGTAAGAATAAACGAGTACCAAGAAGACACCCTCATGGTGCTGGAAATGTGTAAAGATATGGAGAGGTGGTATGAGAAAGTGCACCAAGATGTGGAAAGGATTGACTACATCAACACCATTCAACAGGGATGAGATGTCAAAGAGCACAACATTCAGGTACTTAGAGATAGTAGCATCGACTATATAAATAAATCGATCGATTATTGGGTGAAAATGGCCCAAGAGCCTCATCGAGAGATCCAATAAAATTGGGTTGAGTGTGAAACGAATTGGACCAAGGTCAACCGAGTGATGAGAGACATCAGTCTTTGAAATTAGGCACACCTGAGGACTTTGTCAACTTGCGTGACATCGTCAAATTACATACCGAACAAGACTCATCTTGGGTTGAAGAGATAACAAAGGTGGCGAACATGGTGCCAGAACAAGTGCAGCAGTTCACGGAGCACCCGATCAAGGCTCAGACATGATACAATAGTTAGGTGCCAAAATAGTCAAATATCGGGCACATGAAGTAGAGATCAAGGAGATCCTTTCGGCCCCAATGGATCAAAACAGGTTTATGTACGCTAACACATGGGAGGATCTTTTTTTCCAGTGGTCAAAGTATGAGAAGAGTCACCCTCTTAAGTGATATCCTAAGATGACTCTTAGAAAGACTGATAGAATAAAGCACCATCTGGCAAGTTTTCTTTTACTTAGTTTCACTTTAATAGTTATTTTTAGTTAATAGTATGTTATAAATAGGAGGACCGACCTATTATCAAGGTTCGATGGTTGTTGCAAAGACCCTCATTTTTGGTTATGTAAAGAACTATTTCAGAGCTTCCTTTAATTAAGAATTCCTTTTGGGACCAGAGACAAGTTCGTGTTTTTTCATCAAATGCGTGTATGATTGGATGTGGAGAAGAATTATTTCTTATTTCGTCTCATTAATGGATGTTGTAACGAGTAATAACTACTAAATCTGTTGATAAGTTATCTAATTCAATGTTTTTATAGTTCTTGTCTTTAATGATGAAAATCAATCGTTGTGTTATTATGTGATAGATGATTAGAGTTGAGTGAATTATTTTACTTTCCATCGTTTATCGCATGCATGTTTTCTTCTGATAAATTGTATCTTAGTCAGTAATTAGAATACTCACATGGTTAACGTATTAGTACTAGGCCTGTGGTAGACGATCACTTTCTGCATGCTAGGGTGAAAGGGTTATCCCAATCTTAGCCTCTTCTCTAGTAGGTAAGTTTGTTCCCACTTTGTCACCCAATTGGTTTATACCAACTTTATTTTATATTTGTCCCACCTAAGAGAAAAAAAAAAAAGAGAATGTCCGACCTGAAGGAGAAAGCCTTCACAAGAAAACGTAAATCGCATCGATTATTTTGATCGGATCATAGGATCTGGAGAACCATTCCACTATTAAACGTTGTAGAGTCTAATTAGGCCTCGGTGGTGGGTTTGGTTCCTGTTGTTGAGTTAAAGGGATTTAGGACCCCTCAACAGAAATGGCGCTAGAAGGAGGACCTGAAGAATGAATGGTTGAATTTATATTTCACATAAGATTTTAGACATTCTGTAGATTCAAGAACAACCACATGCATGACTAGTCATTCCCAAGACAAACCACACACATTGAGTACTCTCGAAACAAGTAACTCACCCCAGCACGAGAAAGAATATTTTTTCCTAGATATACCCTACGCTCTTCCTCAGGAGGAGTTGAACCAATTCAGAAGAATTACAAAATCATACGCCCAACATAACGGTGCGCTGGCCTTAGCTCTGTTGCTTCCTCAAAGAAAACAAATAAGCAGTTCAGTGGTCAAGTCCCCCGACTAGGTTTTTGTGCACATAGTAGAAGACCTGATAGATTTTTCTCTCACTGAAATTGAACACCTCTTAACCTAATTCTTGAAACACTAGCTGACAACTTCTCCGAGCCCGACAAGTTTTCAGAAGAAGAAGGTTTTAACTTAGGATCTGAAGATATGGAAGACAACAATGACCATGATGAAGAGAGGTAAAACCCACTGTAGAATAATCAACCTTGGTTGGCTAGAGATTCCTTGGCCATCCCTGGATGAGTACATAACCTTCCCCGACATCCAGAGAAGTTACTCCCTAAATTTGACCTTGAAACCTTGGGATTTGCTGAAGATCATATCAAGAAATTCATACTAGCTATCAGACTGATGAATGTCCAACATGAAGACATAGTTTGCAGGATTTTACCCTACACTTTTGAGAATGCATCTTCCACGTGGTATTTTAACATACTTGTAGGATCCATAACTAGTTGCATGAAGTTTCAAAAGGATTTTCTAGATAAATTTGGAGAAGAAACTACTGTAGTATATTTGATGGATGAGTTGTTCACCGCCACCATGAGTTGGAAGGAAAGGGTTAAAGACTTCAATCAAAGGTTTACCACCATATTAAACAAATTCCAGCCCGAAGCTAAACTTACCCAGGAGTTGCAAATCAAAGTATATGCTAATTCTCTCCTAGCTTCCATTTCCATGTTTGTGAAGAGGGCTACCAAACCAATCCTGGATGACAATTTTGAAGAAGCCAAAACGATAGAGTTCAAAATTAAAGGATGCAAAGAAGGCCAGGGCTCGTTAATTAACAAATAAGTTCAACCTCCTCCTAGGAGAGGAATATTTCTTACTAGACCTCCATGGAAACAAACAGAACAAGCTCCTGAAAAGGGAAGTGGGGACATAGAGGACCTACAACACATGGTCAAAAAACTATCAAACGAAATCATAGACATGAAGAGAAGTGCAGGGGAGGGAAACTAAGGCCAGAGACCCTATAAGACTTTCTTTAAAAGGAATCCACCATTTAAATCAATTGAACCTCCCCCAACCAACCTAAACATCAATCTAGGAAATGTAGCATTCGAATCTTTCTGCACTTATCACCAAGAGAATCACTCCAAAAGATACTTCCCTCAATGGGTGCATGCCATGAATTTGATGACCAATTGGTTTCTAGATGAATTCTCCCTAACTGAACAATCAAGCAACTCTAGTATGAATATTGTTGATCAGGAAGAAATTGCTCCACCAGAAGAAACAACCATGTTGATATGGGATCCTAACCTAGATATGCCTTCCAATGACCTATTTGAGGTTCAAGATCCACTCCCAAAAGTCTTGGTTGTGCAGACATGAAGTCAGGAACAACCTGTCTCAAGCGACCTTAGTACAACCCAAATTTTGGGAGGGATACCAACTCCCAATCATCCAAAAGCACCTTTTTCTCCCCGAATAAACCCTATAAACATCCATACATGAGAATCACCCAAGATGGATTACAACACAGTAGAAGATTTGAAGAAGTTGAAGGCTAATATATCAGTTATGGACATATGTAGAATCCATCAACAAAAAGACTTTCTATTACAAGCTTTGAAGTCAGTAGAAAATCCTACAACCAACACTAACCAAGGGGAGAGTCTAACTCCCACAAACCCAAGGAATAAACCAAATGTGAACTCCTTCTCTGAAGATAAGAAGGGAAAGCCTTTTGTCCCGCCGTTCCTTTTAACGTTTGAAGTCTTCAACAAAAACCTCCATAACTGTTTGGTCGACTTAGAATCATATTCTAATGTTATGCCTTTGTCTATTTGCAAAACATTAAATGCAATACCTCTCAAAAGTGAAAAACATGTGATACAACTAGACAAAACCCAGGTGAAAGTTATGGGAGAACTCAAAGATGTGATGATCGGAATAGAGACTCACCCTAAATTTGTGCAAGTAATTGACATTATCATAGTAGATATCCCATAGGCTTATGGATTGTTATTAAGATGAGATTGGTTCGAGAAGTTAAACGGATACTTTAGTATAGACTGTGCTCACCATTGGCTACCATTAAAGGGGCACACAAACATGATCAAGATCGATAGGGAAAGATATCTAAAACATATTGTCATTGACTTAGAAACCCTAAATGAACCCTCATCAACATATTTCCCTGTGTTTGGCAATTATTCCTGAGATTCTGACTTCAGGAATTTCTCCCCCCTCCCATCTGATGTCCCTCTTATTGAAAACTCCGAGATGATTTTTCAAGAGAAATTGTCGACGATGGCAGAGGAAACCCTTTTCTACCAAGAACTTGCATTAGAAATCACAAAACAAGCAATAGGAAAAGAGGAAAGTAACATGAAAAAATAAGTTGATAGATGTTTCCCACAAGTTTGGACCTTATACTTTGATGGATCTAAATCAAAAGAAGGGTCTGGGGCAAGGTGCATCCTCATTAATCCAAAAGGTAAACAACATTTTCTATCCTGTAGACTTGAGTTTGAATGTACAAACAATACCGCCAAATATGAATCTCTAGTACAAGGCATAAAGAAAGCCATGGACTTGAATGTTAAGGAAGTGAAGGTTTTCAGAGAATCTGAAATCATCATTAGACAAGTAAGGAATACTATACATTACAATTCTCCACACCTGAAGAATTACCAACAAGAAGTGCACAAGCTAATAGAAGATTTTGAAGCTTTCAACATTACAGCGATTCCCAGAGAAAAGAACATTCTTGTTGATTCTATGGCCACCGCTGCTTCAAGGCTATCACCTCTAGAAGATTATGAAGCCTGCCAGTTCACTATAGAAATTCTCTACAAACCCTCGGTGCCCAAAACTATTTCTAATTGGAATGTTTTTGAAGGAGATGAACATATTATAAAATTTCTGACCAATCAGGACAATTTTAAAGACTTGGCTATTGACAACGAAATATTCCAACAACAATCAGCAGGAACCAATCCTCAGAAAAATCAACCGACTAAAAAATCAAAGTCTCACATGATACCGAAGGGAATATCCAATTTAGAAAACCTTTTTGATCTAAGGGAAAGATTTAAGGGGTCAAAAAATGCGAAAACCAGTAGTTCCTATCTCATGCATGGAACTATAAATCTCGGAACCCCGAAAAACCCAAAAAACGTAAACCTCAGTAAGACAATATCTAAAGAGGAAAGGAAGGCCTATCTCAAACTTTTCAGACAATATCAAGATGTCTTTGCATGGTTCTACCGAGATCTGAAAACTTATGATACCCGTATCATTCAACACACTATCCCTTTAAATCCTAAAGTAAAAACCTTCCAACATAAGCTCCAGAAATACCACCCATCCCTAGAGCCCCTCATGTGTCAGTAGTTAAAGAAATTGTTAGATGCCAAAATTATCTTCCAGGTGAGACACTCTGCATGGGTATCAAAAGTGGTTCCTGTAAGGAAAAAGTCTAGGGAGATCCGCCTATGCGTAGATTTTAGAAACCTCAATAGAGCTTCAGAAAAGGACAACTACCTAGTCCAACCAATGGAGAAACGCTTGTAGACCATGTCTAGATCTGAGATTTTCTCTTTGCTAGATGGTTTCTTAGGTTACAACCAAGTTCTATTTTCGGAAGAAGACCACTTGAAAAATACCTCTTGAACCAAGTGGGCAACCTTCGCTTACAAGCACATGCCTTTTGGGTTAATCGATGCAGGAGCGACCTTCCAGAGGGCCATGGATGTAGAATTTCAGGGAATAATAAACAAGTGTGTAGTAGTCTACTTGGATGACATGACTATGTATTCAAAGAACAAAGAAGATCACATCCAACATTTAACCCATATTTTTAAAAGGTCTAGGAAATACGACATATCCTTAAACCCTAAGAAAACTATTTTCGGTGTCAAGGAAGGTAAGTTGTTAGGCCACATTATATCTCAAGTAGGCATTCACATAGACCCAGAAAGGATTAAGGCTATAGATCAACTTCCATTACCTCACAACAAAAAGGCTATGCAATCGTTCTTCGGGAAAATCATTTTTTTTGAGGAAATTCACCCTTGATTTCGCCGAAACTATCAAACCCCTACAAAAAATGATTTGTAAATATGTTGAGTTTAAGTGGGATGATGAAGGAAAGAATGATTTCAATAGTATTAAGACTACAATATCTGATGCTCCAGTGTTGTGAAGCCTCGAATTCAACAAATATTTCTTCCTCTATACTTTCGCCTCCAACCAATCATTAGCCGCAATATTAATTCAGAAGGTTGATGAAAACAATGAGGCCCCAGTGTCATTCATGAGCACTAATCTCCAAGGTGCCAAACTAAATTATCCTGCTATAGAAAAGTAGGCTTATGTGCTTTACAAGGTAGTGAAACATTTCAGATCTTACATCCTTAAGAACCATACCAAATTAATCGTGCCCCACCCCACAGTTCGATCCCTACTTACTCAACATAAGATGGGGGAAAGAAGAGGGAACTAGATGGAAGTGGTCCAAGAATTTGATCTAGATATAAAACCTTCTAAATTGCTTAAAGGATAAGGGTTATACAAACTGGTTGCTCAATCCCAAGACCAAGTAAATGATGACCCCAGATGGGAGAATGAATTGGCATTATGGTGTGGTGAAGCTTCATACATCTCCCCAGGGAAAGATTCGTGGTACGAGAAACTGACTTATCTCCTGCATCATGGGACTTGCCCAAAAAACCTAAACCCTAGGGAAAGGAGAGCTCTCAGATTAAAATCCACACAATATTGCCTCATAAATTCAATACTTTTCTGGGTTAATTATGATGGGGTACTTTTAATATGTCTCGAACGCGAAGATGCAAAAAAATTCTAAAAGAGCTCCATGATGGTGCTGCCAGTGCACATTTCGCAGGAAACATCATCGCTCATAATATATTGAGAGATGGTTATTATTGGCCTACTTTTTTCAAATACGCTCACACATATGCTAGAAACTGTAACACTTGTCA
The DNA here is from genome assembly GCA_009831015.1 of Picea engelmannii. NCBI lineage: Eukaryota > Viridiplantae > Streptophyta > Pinopsida > Pinales > Pinaceae > Picea > Picea engelmannii. The sequence continues at coordinate 2,186,227 of ML777257.1, forward strand.
AATAACTGATGGAAGGGAGAAGAGGGCAGTTGTCCCACTCCAACCGGTGCTCGTTTCTAGGTCTTTTCAGCAATGGGGGTTAGATATTATAGGATAAATTACACCAATTTCTTTAAAACATCACAAATACATACTTACTGCCACTTATTATTTCAAAAAATGGGTGGAGGCCATCCCTCTGACTAATGTAAATGAGAACGCGATAATCCAATTCGTAGAACAACAATTAATCACAAGGTTTGGTGTCCCTTCTGTCCTTGTTTTTGATAATGAAACTTACTTTTCTTCCACCCTATTAATAGAGTTTTCTCTAGACAAAGGAATCATAATTATATACTCTATGAATTATTATCCACAGGGAAACGAAGTGGCAGAATCAACTAATAAGAACCTCGTGAGGATATTGAAGAAAATGGTTGTAGACAACCAAAGGAATTGACATAATCTGCTCCATAATGATTTATTGGAAAATAGAGTTACACCCAAGGAAGTTATAGGGAATTCCCCATACTTTTTAGTATATGGAGAGGAATCCATTCTCTCGAATGGGCCATATCTTCCATCTCTTCAACTTTCTCAAGAGTAGAAAGGGCAGCCCTCATCAATATTACAACAAATAATTGACACCTTTCTCATGCTAGAGGAAGAAAGGGAGAAAGCTAAATCAAATTTCATAGCCCACCAGAAGATAGTTAAAATGTGGTCTGATAAGCATAAGGCTAAAGAGAATAATTTTGAAGTAGGAGACTTATTCCTAAAATGGGACAGGGCAAATGAGCCTAAAGGAAATCATTCTAAGTTTCAGAATCTATGGCTCGGACCTTTCCAGGTGGCCGATAATATTGGGTCATGTTGGAGTTACTTGCTACTTCATACACACCTAGGATTTATTTTTCCTAAGGTTTTTATCTATTTAATAGTCATAATTAGTCATTATCCAGTCTCCTATATTTTAAGAGAGAATATTCCACCTAAAGAATATTCTCTTTCAGTTGACACTTCAGTTTGACTAGTTGAGTTGAGTTTAGATGTTGCATTAGGATCATCACCATGCTAATTCGACCTTGCCTTTGTATCACCACCAGAGTAGTGCATTAGCCTTGATTCCCTGAGTTAACTCCTCACTACTCTCTGTTCATTCAGTTAACTGAAGACTAGTTGACTAGTTAACTCAACTAGGTGGCAGTTCACTCTCGTAACTGCCTGAGAGACTAGAATAGGCGGCAGTTCACTCCCGTAACTATTGGTGTGTGTCCACATCACTCTAGACCACCACTATGGGGAATTGGTTCACCTCAATTCGAACTCATTGAGTTATACATAGTATATCATGTGTAAATTATTCATTACTCACAACGGTTAATGAGAATTCTTCCATTCTTTTTCTCCTCCTTCTTCTTTCTCCAATTCTCTCTGCAAAAGTGTGTACTATTGTTTAGATAGATCTATTCTATGCAGTTTCAACACATTTACATGGTATCAGATCTGATGGACTGCTAAGCAAAATCTACACCAAAATGTTTTGCAGGTACAAAAGATTGAAGATAGCGAAAAGATGGAATTCCAAAAAGAATTCATTCTTACACCTTACAACTATTTTGCATGGAAGGATAAAATAGCCATACATCTCCGATACATAGGGTTGTATAGGTTAACCATGAATACATATACATAACCGACATCATCTATAGAAAAATCCAAGTACTTAAATCGCATGGATGAGGCACTCGGAACAATTTGTAGTCTTATTTCTCCCGATCTCGTTCTTCACATATCTTCTTGTAAGACTCCCAATGAAGCCTAGAAAATATTGTAAGGGATATTTTTAAAATAGGATGAGATGAGGGGACACATGCTGGAGGTGGAGCTTCTCACATTGGATCCAAAAAGCTTCAACAATATCCAAGATTTCTTTACAAAATTCAAGGATTTACTGTCACAACTCAAAGCTTGCGGGGTTGATAAATCGACGGAGGAAAAACAAATGGTTCTCACCATTCTCTCCAATATTGGACCTAAATTATTTGTATTCATATCCACATTCCATACTGTCAGATTCGCTTCTGGAGCCACCTGGAATATGCCTTCTCTTGAGGACTTTATTGAATCCTTGACACAAGAGAAAACCAAGCTCATCAACATGGGCGCAATCAAATGCCCAAGGGAGCATGCACTCACTGTGCATGATGGCAGCCAAAAATATCAGAAATCTAAAGATAAAGATAAGCAGAAAGCTCATGCACATATGAAGAAGGAAGGGTACACAAAACCCTTCACCGATGCCTCTGGATCCAAAGGAGAAAAGGGAAGAAAAGGAGAGAAATGCACGTACTGTCACAAAGGATTCCATTCAGAATCTGCATGCATGCAAAAACAAATATATTTGATGTCTTAGGTACTTCAAAAAAACAACCTTGGAGATCGCATCCCCGAGGGTGAAAATAAGAAGAAGCCAGAAGATCTGAATTCCAGGAAAGGCAATTCTAGCCATGCCTTTATTTCCATCAACTCCTCTCTCGATGCTTGGATCATAGACTCAAGAGCATCACATCACATGGATGCCTCAGAAGCAGTATATTCTTCATTGGATTCATGAAAAGGTCCTCCTATTCTGATGGGGTACAACTCTTCTGTCAAAGTCATCGACAAAGGAAGGATTGAACTCACCAACGAAAGTTTCGAGAATGTGTTGCATGTTCCCAAGCTTTCTGTCAACCTTCTCTTTGTGTATCAAATGATGAATTCCAGCACCGGAAAGAAATTTGTATTCACACAAAATGCCGTGGACATCTACGACATGCAAACCAACTCCAAGGTTGCAACCGGTGAGGTAAATCATCAGTCTAGATTGTATAAATTTTTTGAATTCATTGAAACTGATTCTTCTTTAGTGCTTACTCATGCTGATGAAAGTAGTAGGATATGGCACGAAAGGTTTGGACATTTGAATTTCAGATACATGCAAAAACTTAGCAAGCATATATTATTTTATGGTCTACCAGACATCCATTTCTCCAAGGGAGTATGTCAGGGATGTGTTCTCGGGAAACACCCTAAAAAGAAATTCGATAATGGAAAGTCTCAGCGAGCTTCCGCACCGTTGGATTTGATCCAAAGTGACCTCATGGGTCCTTTTCTGCATCCATCGATCAACAAAGTGATATTTTTTCTAATTTTTGTTGATGATTTCTCACATTTTACTTGGATCTACTTTCTCAGGCAAAAATCATAAGTCTTTCAACACCTCAAATATTTCAAAGCTTTGGTTGAGACACAATCCGGAAAGAAGATCAAAATCCTTCGAACTGATAACAGGGGAGATTATGTAAATCATGAGATCCATAATCTTTTCCATGAGGCAGGGATTTAGTTTCAACATACAGTTCCCTACACTCAGCAGCAAAATGGAGTTGCTAAGCAGAAAAATAGATATCTAAAGGAGATGGCAGCTTGCATGTTGCATGCAAAGTCACTACCACAGAGACTATGGGCCAAAGAACTTAAATGTGCAACATACATCCAAAACAGATCTCCCCATAGATCTGTCAAGGATAAGACCCCCTACGAGGCTTGGAGCAACCTCAAACTGGAAGTGACCCACTTTCCAATTTTTGGTTCTCGTGGATGGACCCGAATTCCCTCTGAAAAGAGGAAGGCACTTGATCCATAGAGCACTGAGTGCATTTTTGTTGGATACCCCGATGCTGTGAAGGGATATTGGCTTATTGAAATTTCCTTGGACCAACTCATCATTGAGCATAGTGTCCAATTCAAGGAAAGCGTCTCGCATGTACCTCAGTAGTCGCATGAAAACACCTTCACTCTTCCACCTGTCCGAGATGATGAACATGCACATGCTAACTCTTCCTCATACGAGAGTTCTGATTTAGAGGACTCAGAGGATTCAGATTTAGATTCAGATTCAGTACAGTCAGATGCAAATTCAGAGCATCCAGATGCAGTTGTAGAGCCAGAGCAGAGGCCTAAGTGGGCACAGACTACTCTTCAGGATGCAGGGGATCTCGTAGGTGATCCAGCCGATACTAGGAGGACTCATTATAATTTCGAGGAGCCTCCTATTACACTCACTACCACTGAACCATTGCCTTCCAGACATCTTTTCTTGGTTCAATCTTCAGATCCACAGTATTATGGCGAGGTTGTTGGAAATCCCTTTTGGGAATCTGCCATGTAGGAGGAGTACAACTCCCTCCTCGAGAACCAGACTTGGGATCTGGTTCCCCTTCCCTCTAGGAGGAAACTTGTCATATGCAGATGGGTCTACAGGACCAAGAGCACAGTGGATGGACATATCAACATATACAAAGCTAGGCTTGTCGCCAAAGGCTTTCATCAAGTTCATGGTATTGACTATGATGAGACCTTCGCTCTAGTAGCGAAGATGGATTCCATACGATTGGAACTTGCCATTGTGGCATCCAAGGGATGGAAAGTCGATCAAATGGATGTGAAGAATGCATTTCTTCACGGTGATCCTTCTAAGGAGATGTACATGTATTAACCCTAGGGATTTATGCAGGACTCATCTTTGTTCTGTCGACTGAAGAAGTCACTTTATGGCCTCAAGCAGGCTCCGAGGACATGGTATGCCAAGACAGACTCCTACCTATTGTCAAAAAAAATTGTACATTATAAATCAGACCCGAATGTATACATGCTTAGGATGGATGATTCACTTCTACTTTTAGTTCTGTATGTGGATGATTTTTTTGTCACTGGTTTCTCGACTTCAGCGATTGCTACAGTCAAGAGGATTCTTCATGACAGGTGTTTGATGATGGACATGGGTCTGCTACACTTCTTCCTTGGACTTGAGATCAATTAGGATGCATCAGGCATCAAACTGTCTCAAGCCAAGTATGCACAAGATCTCCTTGAGAGATTTCACATGACAGACTGCAAGTCTACTCCGATTCCTTTCCTATTAGGAGTCAAACCTGAGGATGGTGGGGAGTCTCCACTAGTTGACAACACATTGTATAAACGGCTAGTGGGGAGCTTGTTGTATCTCACACACTCCAGACTAGACCTCTCATATGCAGTTGGCACAGTTTCTAGGTTCATGCAGGAGCCGCATGAGCTACATTGGAAAGCTGCAAAGCATATCCTTCAATACATACAGGGCACCATCACCTTTGGGATTCATTATGCAATAGACTCTACATTAGATCTCATTGGGTTTACTGATTTTGACTGGGCTGGCGATAGCATTGATCGCAAGTCCACATCTGGTTACTCACTCAGTCTTGGTTCTGGGCCTATCTATTGGTCAAGCAAGAAGAAATATGCCATTGCTTTATCTTCAGTTGAGGCAGAGTACAGAGGGTTAGTTAACATAACCATTCAGGCTATGTCACTACAACATTTTCTCACTAAGTTGGGCATTCAGTTTCATCGGTCAATCGTCATCCAGTGTGACAACCAAAGCACTCTGAAGTTTTGCAGAGATCCAGTTCAGAGGTACCGGACGAAGAACATCAAGATCCACATGCACTACATTCGAGACTTAGTACATGAGGGGATCATCGACTTACAGTTCTGTCCTTCATAAAAACAAACGAAAGACATTTTCACCAAGACCTTCAGTGAGAAAAAATTTCATTCTCTGTGAGGTCGTCTTGGAGTGAAGGACACAGTTGCCTAGAAACTGTAGTTATTCTTTTTACATACATTGTACCTTGAGGGGGGTGTTTTCCCATGAGGTTTTACCTCTTTCTTCACTTATTTTCAGTGTATCTTTTGTACTTGGGTACCTAACATGGCCTCGTTGCTGGGACCCAATCTTTATTTTCGCCATAGTGATGTTCAGGGGGGTTGTTGGAGTTACTTGTTACTTCACACACACCTAGGATTTATTTTTCCTAAGGTTTTTATTTGTTTATTAGTCATAATCAATCATTATCCAGTCTCCTATATTTTAGGAGAGAATATTCCACTTGGAGAATATTCTCTTTCAGTTGACACTTCAGTTTGACTAGTTGAGAGTAGTTTAGATGTTGCATTGGGATCATCACCATGGTAATTTGACCTTGCCTTGGTATCATCACCAGAGTGGCACATTATCCTTGCTTCCCCGAGTTAACTCCTCACTACTCTATGTTCAGTCAGTTAACTAAACACTAGTTGACTAGTTAACTCAACTAGGTGGCAGTTTACTCCGGTAACTACCTTAGAGACTATAATAGGTAGCAATTCACTCCCGTAACTGCTGGTGTGTGTCCAGATCACTCTAGACCACCACTATGGTGAATTGGTTCACCTCAAGTTGAACTCATTGAGTTATACAGAGTATATCATGTGTAAATTATTCATTATTCACAACGGTTAATAAGAATTATTCCATTCTTTCTCTCCTTCTTCCTTCTCTAATTCTCTCTGAAAATGTGTGTACTATTGTTTAGCTAGATCTATTTTGTCCAGGTTCAACACATTTACAGGTCAGACACATGCCGAATACAAAATCTAAGAGGGGAACCTGACGCTCTCCCAGTGAATGGCCAAGCCGTAAAACAATATTTTCATTAAAAAAAATAAAAAATAAAAAATCTTCTGTGTTTATTTTAGATGCGTCAATGAATCTTTTTTGCATTTATACATTTTTGTTTTATCTTTTGTGATTGTGCTTCTGAGATTTTGAAATATTGTGTTTAGAAATACAATGATTGACCTCAAATCATGTGACATAGAGAACTTTGTTCCTAACTTGTCGTTCACATACAAACACAAGAAACGTTGAAGAACCTGCAGTTGTTTCAAAAGGATTCTCTATCTAGCCTGCACAGATGAAAAAAATTGGAGAAATGTGGAACTGTTTGCTTAGTGGTCTGGTAAAACCTTAAGGGAAATATGATAAGATGGAAAGGACTACATGCACCTCAGAGACAAAGCTAGTGAGTTTCACCTTAACCATCTCATTTTGTTTTGCAAGTAATAGAAGTCCTCCTCTCCCGCTCCCTCAGGGGATTCTACCAAAATAAAAGTCAACTATATCAAATGAGCACATAGTAGGAGAGTGTATGCATATATCTCTTCTAGGGCTATGGATGCTTGTTGGCAGCGGAGCAAAGTCTGTGATGTTGGGGTGACACCGTCGGGGCTATCGACGCTCGTTGGCAGCGGAGCAACACCGTAGCAAGTGAATAAGGGTAAATAAAAGGCCTAGTGCTAGTGAATTCTTTACTAGCTTCTTGTCAAATGGGGGGCGTGAGTCAAGGTTATAGGAAAAGAAGGCAGAAAAAAGGTTATAAAACCCCACAGGCAAGCCCAGATGTATCAATCAGGGAAATTCTGAATGCAAGGGTAAAATAAGCTCTGATCAAAACCAGGTAAGTTCCTAATTAGTTTTTGCATCAGCCAAGCCTGAGGAAGGAACAAAGTTTCTTCTTTCTCCTAGTAAGTCGCTCTTTGTTGAGCACTCAACACACCCTAAAAATCCTATGTCAATTTTTCACTTTTTGGGTACCACTTGATCTTTGCGCTATCTGATTTGATTTTCTTTTTAGGAGTGTTGTGTATTTTCTTGTTCTCTTGACACTCATTTGTTATTCAATGTTTGTTTAAACTTTATAAAATCCCATGAATTAAAAAATAAAGGAATCAACACTTAAAAAATCAACAACCAAAACACTTCACCTGACACACTCAATATTCAACATCGGAAGGAATTAAGAAGTGAAAAGGAATCACTCGGAAAACCTCAGTTGTCGAGCACTAATATTCACCAGTTTCGGCGAAAGGAAGTTTTGTTTCATGACAAGTATCACATACGGAAATCACCGATAGTCGATCCCTTTTGGCATCGGTAAAAGGTGAAGGGAGTAAATGTCAAAGAAGAAAGAAACGATATCACCAATAGCCGATACCCGACGTGCTTGTCAAAATCAGAGAAGACCTAATCACGACGAACATTCTGACCACACTAAATTTTATTTCCCCGATCACTAATTCTCGATGGCTTTTGGCATTTAGACTTTTACGATGAAGCTAACCCAAATGAAAACATGTGATAGGTATCGCTGATCCCAGGTACTTTTCGGCATCGACACTTTAATGTATGTTTTAAACCTAATGACTTAATGAAAACCTCAACTATGATTAATACACATAGATTAATCCACCTATCTTCAACGCCACGTGTCTTTTCCAAATTGGAGAACCGTACGGTCTAGTTTTACCATGAGTCATTCTTGGTTCCTTAGGTCCAAGTCACACATCCGAGTCAGTTTCTCCATGTCATCATTGTACGATGAGATCGATCGACATCAGATCTTTTGCAATGGACATTGACAAAAACATTCATCGTGCATCCCCGATCCCCGATCCACCCACTGAGAAAGCGATACCATGGGACATTTTAGTGCTAGATATGATTAGATTCAAAGAATTTAAAAGGTTAATCAATACCAAATATTGAATTAGTTGCTAATTCATGTGCGAATCAAAACAACCATTTGAAATTACCGATAGACCACATCACCCTCTGTGCCTCCATTGTCATCCCATGATGAATTTAAGTTACAAAGATTTGGTGGTATATTTGTTTGAATTTCACTCATCACCTGAATTAAATGGTTGATATGAAATGGTAAGTCCTTCCCTAGTTTAAATTCTCTTGATTCATTGTAAATGAAACCATTCTACGTGCAAATAAGTTTTAGAGCATTCGGTGAAAGCGAGACAAGCAATTTGAAAGCTGCAGAGTTCCCGTGAGTATCAAATAACCAGGTTTAGTGAACTTTACAAGTATTTATCCAAGTCTGTAATTTAACATGACTACACTTTTTATATTTTTTATCCAGTTATGTTCTTTGCATAGTTTTTATGCTTCAATTTTTTAGTTGCAGGAACAATGCCTCCAAGGAAGTCGAACAGTAGATGATCACCGAGGGCGTCAAAGTTGAAGGAGCCAGAAGTAGGCAAAGGTTCCTCTCCAGGGGTAGAAAAATAGTTGGAATACACTCTGAGGCTGGAGCCAGTCATTAAGACATCTAGAAAGAAGGTTTTCATTCAAACGTTAGCCTTTGGAGACACAGAGGCAAACAGAGGGACCAAGACAAAACTCTCACATTGGGAAGAACTCTTCGAAAAAATCCGCCGGGAGGAATTCCAGGAGTACATCCCACACACTGACCTAGATGTGAGTGCACTCGACAACCAGGTATTCCCGAATATCTGATGGTCGTACCTGCACATGGTAGCAAGAAGAACCCATTTGTTTCCTTGTATAGAACTTCTGCAGTGGCTCATCGACCACACAGACACACATACATGTTTAATCAACAACGACAGTGGTGGATGTGTCAGGGTCTTCCTTCTGGTAAAGGTCCAGAAGTATTACAAGCTAAGAGACCCCGAGTAGTGACTAAACACAGATTTTGTCGTAAAATTTTACGAGCACCATGACACCATCCAAGTAATGGCCTCATAGTGGAGAGAAGACAAGAAATACACCAACTGGACCTCCGGCTGGTACCAAATGGCCAACTTAAAGGAGCCATATATCTACCTGATGGATCTCATATGTCGGTTGTATGGGGAGAAAGACTACTCCATATTTTTAGAGGCATGGATGCCTCTGACTTACACAGTGGCCATTTCTAGGAGTGGATTCAATTGGGGAGCCATCATTTCCAAAAAACTGATCATTTTCATACAACAGGTGCAGACGCCAAAGGAAGGAGAGACACCAACCTTCTACATGGCTTCTTACTTACTGGATGTCATGTGTGCTAGAAAATTTTTCTTCAGCATGAACCTGAGTGGGCACGTCGTTGAGCTCCTGGTACCACATATATTTTGACATCTTATAGAACAACAGGTACAAAAAATCATACTCCCTCATCTGCGATGAATTCATCGCATGTATTTATTTTATTCTTTTCAAGAAAGAATGCCTGAGGCTATCAATTGCGGCCAAAAAGATGATATCAAAGGTTGTCCATTGGTATATGGATGAGTGTGATACCTACATTACAGTGTTTGGGGCCACCGAAGCACCTCATCTCCTGCCCAAGCATGTCCCTGGCCGACTTGTTGTAAGGGAGATATACTACCACACCATCCTGCAAGGTTAAAATGCCACTCTGGTCAAGGACAAGAAAAGGGTGTTCATACCTTATGGATTCCATGTAGGCTTCTACATGGTGAAGGACACCGCTCAAGCCAAGAAACAAGGACTGATCTAATTGGAGTTTAGATTCCAGACTGACCGATTCTGCAAACACGACCCAAAGGGTCTGGTCTTGAAACATGCCTCGCAAGTGTCCTCCTGCTGTCCATACACCTACAAAAAATTTGAAGATGAAGTCTTCAGAGAAAATGCCCAAGACTGGGATGAAGTGGTGGCAAGGATGGCCAACCCCAAGATAACCAGGTTCAAATCTGTGATCCTAGATGAACAGGCGACAATCCTAAAACAATCATCTCAAGGAGCCCTCAGGTCCAGAGAAGAAATGATAGTAGTCGAAGCAGCAGAAGCCCCCTTGGTAGCCCCGGTGCAAGATAGAGGTTTTCCCATGAATTAGGATGCGCAGGAGAGGGGATTACTCATGATAGAATAGGCGCAATGGATAATTGATCAACTACAATATGACATGGACCTCATAGCTATGACAAGGTTCCCTGCTGACAACCCATATGAAATCCAGATAAGCCCAAGCGGACCTAAACTGATAGATGTCGATAAAATCACGAGGTTAGATGACTCTAAAATAAAAATGTCGTAGGATGGATCACTGGTGGGTGTTTCAACTCAACTAGAGACAGTTGGGGTATCAGTGGGAACAAGTGCACCAGACCCCCTCCATGAATTAATAAAAATCTATGATGATTATGAGAACCTTGAGGTATCCCTTGTGTCACCTGTACACATCAAAGAGGAAAAGGAGCCAGAGAAGACATCTTCCTCAGTTTCTGACGCTCAAATTCATGGTCTTCCATAAAACGAAAAATAAGTCGAGAGTGTCTTAGACACTGAGTTGTCTAATGCACTAGAGAACCAAGTGGACAGTCTGAAGGATGAGCCAGGATCAAGAGAACAAAAGGAAGAAGCTCCACATCAGGAAATCAGTGCTTCAGTGACCGATCATCAAGTAAGTACCGAGCCTACCTGCAGTGCCTCAATTTCAATCAATACGAAAGTCCACGATGAACGACAAACAAAAGTTGGGCCTTTGGAACACAGGGAGGAAGTTCAAGAACCCAGCCTTGAACAAGTATATACCATCAGGAGTCTGGGGAATACACTCACTCGGGGAGATCAACAAATCCGCAAACCCGTGGATGAAGTAACTGACATACATGCTTTTGGTTACTATTCTTCTATATTGTCTGAGTTTATTGACCTAGGGTTCATTTATGTCGGGTTTCCAACAAATCCTCTAAAAGTATCGGCCCTCCTAGTAAACTAGAAGGAAGCACAACACACAAAATACACTACGCAGTCTCACCCGAGATAGATTTAATGGGTGGTTGTAAGACTCATGTGTTTACAACCTAGGATTGAGTGTGAGATATGAAAGCTAAATATTGAACCATTATTATAACTGTAACTACAGTATATTGTCATTTGCGAATAAGCAAGAAATATAACAAGTCATTCATTAAGCATAGTGTTGAGTCTCAGTATTGACACTTCTATTACCCTATATTATCTATGTCTGAGTCAATTTTACCTATGATATGTGTATCTAATTGACATTTTCCTCCATAAATACAATTAGTGACCTTGTTCATGTGCATAGAGAGGTAACTTATGGTTAAAGCATGATTTGCTTAGTTTTGTTGAGTTAATTTGATTAAAATGTTTGATTTTGTATAATACTAATTGTTTCACTCCTAAGCAATCTATTCGGGTACCTTATCATTTTGGTACCCAAAGCAGTTTTGATCCGGTATTGTCTGCTGTGCTATTCTCGTACCAGCTTGTGCTAATCCGGTACTAGACATAATTCGGAATTTTTGAATGTTTATAGAAGAAAATCGGGCTCATGGGTTTTTTCCAGAGCGATGTTTTCATGTGGAAATGTGAGTTAGAATTCACCCAGATCACATGTGTGGACCTTCACCTCAGGGGGAATGATTCTACCAAAATTAGCAAAAAAACTCAAACTGCCAACTTGCGCCTCGATTTCCATGCATATGGTATCAGATCTAGAAATTATAATACATGGGTTTTGTCCAGCATATGGCATATTGAGTAAGACATGGGAATGTTTTCAAAATTAGGATATTTTTGGGAGATATGGGTGGGGGACTAACTCGAATCTGCCCAAATTGCTAAAAAACACAGATTTTTGGGATTTATCCTAAAATTGTAAAAATTGTTTTCTTAGCTTGGGGATTCAGTTTCATCCATTCCTCCATGGATTTTATGTATAAATAAGACCTCATAGGTCTGAGTAGAGGGGAAGTATTATGGTATAAGATTTTTTCTTGAATAAAGATGAATTGTTATGTTATAGGGTTGATTCTTGAAGACTGTGGATTGTACCTCTATTTTCTGAAGTAATGATATAATTACAATTCATAGATTCTATGTGTGTATTCAAACCCTCTCTTCAATAAGTTCCTCTTAAGGGATTCCTTGTTGGTACGACAAGGGACCACTAGCCCAATCAAGGTAAGCCTCTTTGTATCTAGTTGTAAATATCATTCTAGTTTTCTGTGTGTGTGAACAGAATAATTTTATGTTTAATTACATCATCTAATTCCACCCTTGTCATGTTTCAGTGATACCTTGAATAGCAGGTCACATGGATGTGTGGTAATTTTGAGTAAGTGAGAGTTGTATGTGTAATGTGAGATCTATGAGTGTAATGATTTCTGAGTAATGATTTGACATCTTTGTGTGAGTATGTGAGAACAATCATTCAATTTAAGTTCATGCATTTGTTAGATGAAATGCTTTAGTGTTTGTTTTTATTTTTCAAACCTAGGGACGAGTTGGATCTTCATATTTCACCCTACATGAACCGATAATGGAGTATCTCAATATACCTAGAATTTCTTCCAGGATTGATTGATGTTTTCCTTTGAGCATATGCAGAGTGTTGGCTGTTTTAATTGCTACAGGGAACAAGATCTTAAGTTCATCTCTTCATTTCATGAGCCTCTAATGAACAAACTTGTTACCTAGGAAATAATCCTTTGATTGACTGTTTTTCTTAATAAGTTTTATTATCAGTTTTCTCTTCTAAGTTTGGAATTGGATTGTTGAAGTGTGCCTAGATTTGATTGCTAAGAGTATCAGCTACAGATAACTAATTCAAAGTCCATCTTTCCGCTTCATGAGCTTGTAAATGGGCAAGTCATTATCTAAGAAAAATCTTTTGAGTACATGATTGCAAGTTTTTTTTTATAATTTATGAATTGTGTGAAGAGTGCTATCTTTGAAGTGTGAAAACAGAGTATTGGTTTTTACATGGTTTTCTTGATTGAACTATACTCATCAGACACAGGAACCTATATGTTATCGACACATATAGTGCATCAACTCTTTTGATTACAAATCCTGGTTGATAATTTATGTTTGGTAATATATTATGAAAATAATTGCACCAACATTTTGGCGTCATTGTCGTGGAGTTGTAAATGGTAATAGGTAGTATTTGAACCATATTTCTTTAATGGTTTTAGATTGGTTGTATGGATGACCTAAGGGCAGAGAGAAGATGATAAGATGTGCGGAGAGAGCCCACGCATCCACTTTGGTGGGGTTTCTCCAAAGTTAGGTCATCCTCTTTTTCTTTTAATGCAAGTGTGTTTTAATTCCTTCTTTTATGCAAAATTGTGTTTTCATGATAAGATAACTTGTGCGAACATATAACATGGTGAAAGTAGGGTCCCAGTAACACAAGGAGTTCAAGTTTGGTGTGTTTTTTTTTTGCAAATAGTTTTGAAATTTAGATCTTTAATGATAAATCATGTTTGGGGTGTTGTAAGAACCCCCCGAGTACTAATTTGTGTTGTGAGACACGAATCATCAACCAACTAGAGTAATTCAAGGATGATCAAGAGCTTGAAGAATGTTCCTCCAAGAACTTTCTAACATTCTAGCAACAGTTGGAATATCTGCCTCTCAGGAAGAGCATATCTTTGACAACAGTCAAGAATTTAGTTGTCTCTCCACAGGAAGATTTAGAAGTCCCATCGGATTCCTCTTGTCAATTTGTTAAGGAGAATAAAGAACCATGGATAGAATTCAATGGAGAGAAACCAGTCGAACCTGAGATTGAGGAGTCCTTAGCATGCCTCTCAACAGATCTTGTATGTAATCCAAAGACCAATCATCTTGAAGAGGATAATTTGCATAGCATGGTAGAGGAGGACATTCAATGTGACCTAAACAAAGAAGAGAAACACGAATATAGTGATCCTATTGAAATATGGTTTCAATTAGTTATTAGGTCACACCACTCTTTTATGTATTGCTTGATCTAATCATCAAAGTAGTTGGTCCTTCATACTCTAGTATGCATTAAAATTTATCTTTTAAACCTGAGTATGGATATATTTCTAACCCTGTTACGCACATGGCTTCACTGGAAGTATTCTTATACTTAAAGGGAATTTTATTTTGTTCAATTAGAGTAGGATAGGTAAATAAATAAAAAAATGTTACAATGCAACATATATTTCATATTTTTCATAGATGGGAATGTCAAGCTAATAAAGAAATCGGTTTAAGATTTTGTGTACCTATAGTAGTTTTCTTTCTAAGAGTTTTGGTAATTTTGTTTGGAATCTTATGAGAGGGGAATCTCTTCATCCTCCTAATGCACACATGATACTGGAAGGGTTTCAAAAGTGAAAAAGGAATCCTTGTCAATGGAAGATAACATTTAAGGGAGTTCTTCATGACCTATTTCTTCAAAATTCTTCTTTTTCCTTAAGTTGTTAAAAATGAAGCATTCGTGCTTTATCATTACCTATCTATTTTAAGACCACTATTTCACAAGGATGATCAATTCAGTGATCTTTTTAATAGAAGTTGAAACTAAATGCTAATTCCAAACCATTTTATTCATAGCTAATAATTCAACTTTTGACATTTTCCCTAAATTTTATGTTTGTAAGCATGAATAAAAATCCAGTTTTAATTAGTTTTATTGGTTTGTTTTTAGCAGGTGTTCGCAACTCTCTGAGCAACCCTTTTTAGCATCTCACATTGTTTGCATGAGGCCATGCAAAACCTTAGGCATGGGGGAGTGGTTGTGGAAAACTTCATATTCTTTTGCAACTTCCATCGGCGAGGCCAAATCAACATGTTCAGTGCTGGGATTTGATAGTCATTTCCAGAATTCTAGTACCATTCTATTTTGGTACTGCAGAATTGCATTCATCCGGTACTGCAAGCAATGTTTGTCTTTGCGTTCATCTGGTATCAAAGGAGAAAGTCCGCGTTCATCTGGTACTGAACAACATTCCTGTGAACATCTGGTACTGATGGTCGCCTGTGTGCTCATCCGGTACAAAAGGAGGAGGTCTATGCTATTTTGGTACTGAACCACAACTCTGTGCTATTCCAGTACTGAACCACAACCCTGCATCCATCCGGTACTCAGGTGATCCGGTACTAGTAATGAATTGTTGGTAGTCCTTATCCTATACTCAAATTTTTTGCTGCTCGATTTAAATGCTTCAAGCAATAGGACATATAAACTCAACATTTTTTTCATTTTACTAAGGAATTAAACGAATTATGCAGTAAACATATGGTTACTCTCAATTATTGCATGCTCCCTACCATGAACTTTTGCAAGCCGTCGTATACATCTCCTTGTATATTATCATTGAATTCCTTTGTGAAGTGGTTGTCACCATGAATGAACAAAAATCATCCATCATGTCACTTTGTTCCAATACTATCTGTTTCGGCATTGTAGAAACCTACTCCATTACTTATTTGGTATTGATGCCAAAGTGATATGATCTTTTTCATGTTCTTAACATTGTTTTCACTTTAGGTAATCGGAGGTATGGGCTAATCTCTTCATGTTCTTTCTATCAAGGATCATGTAAGTCTGGCGTTGAATTGTTTTTACTCTCATGTGCATCTTCCTCCTACATTTCTACACTCAACCCTAAATGAATCATCCTTGCTATCCTTTAAGAAGATATTTTCACATTTAGCTCTATATGATATTGGGTGCACTTGTCTTATTACCTCATCATTTTGAAGAAGTGATTGCTAATTGAAATATCCATTGAAAAGTGGCGACACCATTATCTCAAATACTAACCTAGTTGATTCAAACAATTTTTTGTCCAAGTTTATCTTTACAAGTTTTTCTTGGGAGGTATTGATGAAAACCTCATGTGGTGGACCGCCCTTGCAAAACCGCAATGAACTTTCATGAGAACCCTAATAGGATTAACTAGAGGTACCTCTTAGTCATTATCTGAGATGTTACATTATACATTGAATAGTTGAGATTTAAGTTGAATGTGGATGATGTCACCCTTGGGATAATTGCAAACAATTAATTATCTGCCTAATAACTCTAAAACACTCTCATACCACCTGCCTTCCTTATACTCCAAAACTGTCAATGAACAATATACATCATTCTAAATATTTTGAGTAATATAATAAAAAGGAAGTATCTGGAAGTACAAGTAAACCTGTCAGGGTATTGAACAGGCCTGCTGGTAGTGGGGCCATGCTTATATGGTAATAAGTTAAACCCGTCGGGGTACTGAACAGGCCTACTGGCAGTGGGGCTATGCCAGGTTAAGGGAGTTCAAAAACATAAAGTGGCACACATAAAACTGAACATAAACCCTTGGGTCTCATTCTGAAGCAATCATTATCAAATCAAGGCTAGGAGATGACCTTTATATCTGTTGGATGAAGTTCTTAAGAACCGTCAAGTATCCACTTTAGAGTTCTATCTTTTAAAATAAGTAGGTTTGCATGAGAAGTGGGACCCTCAGTATAATTCACCTTACCTAAGCAAGAAGAGCTTCATCTCTCAAAACTTGGATCAAAAATGAGTTAATCATCTTGGGATGTATTCCTTTATGTGTTCCTCTCTTCAAATGATATATAAATTATGCTTATATCACTTTTGCTTTAAAGGTAATCTAGCCAAGGGGGGGCTATTAGTCAAAGTCATTCTGAAAACTCTTGGCCACTATCCTATGATCATATCAGAGTCACAATCAACACTTTCTCCTAACTTTGATCGAAAATAGATTGGATAAGACTTAACTTCAGGGAATGCCTGATCGAGTGAGGAGTATCATCGATTGTGAAATTTTGAAGATCATTGTTGCATGAGGACATGTAATGACTTAAGCATGGGGGAATGTTGAGTCTCAATATTTACACTTCTATTACCCTATATTATCTATTTCTAAGTCAATTTTACCTATGATATGTGTATCTAATTGATTGTTTCCTCCATAAATACAATTAATGACCTTGTTCATGTGCATAGAGAGGTAACTTATGGTTAAGGCATGATTTGTTTAGTTTTGTTGAGTTAATTTGATTAAAATGATTGATTTTGTATAATCCTAACTGCTTGACTCCTAAGCAGTCTATTCTGGTACCTTAGCATTCCAGTACCCAAAGCAGTTTTGATCCGGTACTATCTGTTGTGCTATTCCGATACCAGCCTGTGCTAATCCGGTACTAGACATAATTCAAAATTTTTGAATGTTTCTAGAAGAAAATCGGGCTCATGGGTTTTGTCCAGAGAGATGTTTTCATGTGGAAACGTGAGTCAAAATTCACCTAGCTCGCACGTGTGGACCTCCAGCTCAGAGGGAATGATGTTTCCAAAATTAGCAAAAAAAATCAAACTGCCAACTTGCGCCTTGATTTTCGTGCATATGGTATTAGATCTAGAAATTATAATACACGGGTTTTGTCCATCATATGGAAAATTGAGTAATACATGGTAATGTTTTCAAAATTAGAATTGTTTTTGGAGATATGGGTGGGGGACTGACTCGAATCTGCCCAAATTGTTAAAAAGCATAGATTTTTGGGATTTATCCTAAAATTGTAAAAATTGTTTTCTTAGCTTGGGGATTTGGTTTCATCCATTCCTCCATGGATTTTACATATAAATAAGACCTCATAGGTATTATTAGAGGGGAATTATTATGGTATAATATTGGTTCTTAAAGAAGGAGGAATTGTTATGTTGTAGTGTTGATTCTTGAAGACTGTGGATTGTACCTCTGTTTTCTAAAGTAATGATATAATTACAGTTCATGGATTCTGTGTGTGTATTCAAACCCTCTCTTCTATAATTTCCTCTTAAGGGCTTCCTTGTTGGTATGGCAAGGGCCCACTGGCCCAATCAAGGTAAGCCTCTTTGTATGTAGTTGTAAATATAATTCTGGTTTTCTGTGTGTGTGAATAGAGTAATTTTATGTTTGATTATAGCATCTAATTCCACCCTTGTCATGTTTTAGTGATACCTTGAATAGCAGGTCACATGGATGTGTGACAATTTTGAGTAAGTGAGAGTTGTGTATGTAATGTGAGATCTATGAGTGTAATGATTTCTGAGTAATGATTTGACATCTTTGTGTGAGTATGTGAGAACAATCATTCGATTTAAGTGCATGCATTTGTTAGATTAAATGCTTTATTGTTTTTGTTTTTTTTCAAACCTAGGGACGAGTTGGATCTCCATATTTCACCCTACATGAACCGATAATGGAGTATCTCAATATACCTAGAATTTCTTCCAGGATTGATTGATGTTTTCCTTTGAGCATATGCAGAGTGTTGGCTATTTTAATTGCTACAGGGAACAAGATCTTAAGTTCATCTCTTCATTTAATGAGCCTCTAATGAACAAACTTGTTACCTAAGAAATAATCCTTTGATTGACTGTTTTTCTTGAGAAGTTTTATTATCAGTTTTTTCTTCTAAGTTTGGAATTGGATTGTTGAAGTGTGCCCAGATTTAATTGCTAAGAGTAGCAGCTACAGATAACTAATTCAAAGTCCATATTTCCACTTCATGAGCTTGTAAATGGGCAAGGCATTATCTGAGCAAAATCTTTTGAGTACATGATTGCAAGTTTTTCTTTCTAATTTATGAATTATGTGAAGAGTGTTTTCTTTGAAGTGTGAAAAAAAAGTATTGGTTTTCATATGGTTTTCTTGATTGAACTATACTCATCAGACATATGAACCTATCTATTATCGGCACATATAGTGCATCAACTCTTTTGATTACGAATCCTGGTTGATAATTTATGTTTGGTAATATATTATGCAAATAATTGCACCACACATAGCTATAACTACTGAAGAGATGATAAATATAAGCATCCATTCATCACATAACATAGATGTTACCATGGTTCACCCCCTCCTAGGCTATTTCCACAAATATTTGTCTGTCATCTCTTTTATTATAGTTGTTATGTCACTACATGCCCGCTCTTACGACTCTTCCTTGTCGAGCAAGATCTATATGAGGCGAACTATATCACACCAGGCTCCCTATCCTGTGATCTAACCCTCAATATATACCCTCTTTTCTCTTCCTCATCTCAACATCTTATATAAAATAGATCATACAACAAAATATTACATATTGGTTCCCTATAATATCGACTTATCTCTGTAACCTCTGAACAATAATAACAAAAACCCCCACTGTTCTATGATACCTAAGTATCTATATTTATACATTTTTGGATCTTCAACCATTACAATGCATTACCCAAAACCCTAACCCTATTGTCATTAGGTCTTCCTCCCATGTGTGTGTGTTGTTCTTCCTTCGAGTAGTTACTTTCCTTGCATGTGCTCTTGTTGTGTTTCCTTTCAGCTGTCTCTTTCCTTGTGCATGCTTTCTTTCCCAAAAACACCTTTCTTTTCCACCTCAGACTTTGGCCTACCTCCAAAAGGCCCCCAACACTGACATGTGGCTCGTCTTGATCTACCTAACCTTTGTGTGCTCCCTCAATCTCCTTAGTGGTTGCTTGGAACTTTTCCTTGAGTTCTGTTGCCTTTGTCTATGCCTGTGTAGTCTTCTCCTTGAGTGTGTCCACTATCTGGACTGCAATTTCATCACTAATCAATTCCACACACTCTGCTTGGGTATGTGCTATATATGCCTTGGCTTCCTCTATTTGTGCCAGGACTTCTTGTACCCATTCTTTCAATGGTTCTATTTGAGCCCATTGCTCTTGTTTCTAGGTTTGCGCAGTAGTTAGATCTGCCTGCAATCTCTTCATGTCCCGCGCCCCTTTGACATTTTTTTTAATTGGCATTATCTTCTGCTTCTGATTGAGTTCTTGGATAGTTGCATTGATCCTTTCTTCTTCCTTGTCCCACTTTTGGACCTGTTGTTCCTCCTCTAATCTAGTTCAAAGTTGCGCTACTTTATCGAACAAGTCAGTTGTTGTGCTGACCTGCTACTCTATCTCTTGCAGTTGTGTTGTTGCTTCCCGGTTCATTTTCTCCTTCACTGTTAGTGGATTGGTTGGTGTGAGTTGTTCTCGGAGATTCTCTATCTCCTTCTAATATTGATCGATTGCCTACATCATTTGATCAATATTTTCTGCTACTGTGATTTCATCTTTCTACGCGGCCTATGGAATCTTCTCATAAGTTCCAGCGACTTTCTTCTCCAATCCTTTAATGCACTCCCTTTCCTCCTAGGTCTTAGATTTAGCCCGCTCATAAACTATTTCCAGCATATCTTGTTTCTATGTTGCCTTCTGCAATTCGACTAAGTCTTTGTGTGTGTGAGACTGTACCTTGTGGTTTATGCTAACCTGTAACTTGTGGAGTGCCTTGGTCGGCATCCATGTCAACACTAGTTGGATTTGACTTAAGTCCTTCAAGGGTGTCTGTCCCACGATCTCCTCCATGCGCAACATACTAGGTGTGATGTGGAATGTTGCATTCAGGTGTGGTAATGAGTGGACTGGATATCCTTCTTCTTCATCCACTCTTTCCTCCATCTGTGGTGCTTATGGTTTTGTTCCCTTGTTGCTTGTTGTCTGTACTTCCCCAATCTTCTTGAGTAGTTGTTGCATGTCTGCCAGCTCCTCTTGAATCCTGTCTTTATCGTGTGTAGCATGGTCGAAGTCCTCAGATAGGAAATCCTGGACCATTCAGGCTAACATTTCCCCATCGTCATCCATGATCGTATACTCTAGTGGTGTTCTTTGTGCCTTCGTTTTCTTACGCGTGCCTCCTATCTACGTGGCTGGCCTCTTATTTCCCCCTGGTTCCTATGGGTTGGGAATTACTGTGATCTCTTACGTGGGCTAGGCTTGTTTCTGGTGCTCCTTGGTTGGTTTGTATTATCCTTCTTCCTGTTCTAGGTCCCTGTCTTCATTGGCCCTTCGTTTGTCTATGTTGTTTTTCCCTGTCCCGTTCTTCGTCTCTTGGGCACTTGTATTTATTGAGGATGTGCTTCTCCCTACTCTACCTCTTCTTCTACTATTATTTCTGGCAAATCCTAGGTGATGGCTGGAATCCTCCATTCATCATCCCATTCGTTGATGACCATGTCGATGTCACCCTCTGTGATACAATAGCGCATATGTAGCCACTTATCATCGGGATCCTTGTGCACCTGTATCCACATTGTATGTATTGTAGCCCTAAAGTTGGAGATGTCTCCATATCGTGTGACAACCTTTGGTGTTATTCTCCACATCTTGGAGATGGATTCCTGTAGTTCGTGTAGGTATCCTTCAAAGATGGACCTGTTCGCCCTTTTTCTCCTAGAATATAGCCTGGATATGAGTAATAAATATCTCGCCCCTTGCTTTGCTTTGGGTCTGGTACAAAAAACTACATACCTTGGCTATTTCCATCCCATGAAGTCTATTAAAGTGATCAACCATGAGTAGTGAAACTTTGTTCCTAGATCCTGCGTATCCTTGCAGTCATCCAAGAACAAGTTAAAGAGGTATGGGGCCCAACTCATTATGGTTCCTTCTGCACACTAAGCTACAATTGTGACAATTCTCGCTGGAACTTCCTCCCTACAGCATTTTCTTAGCAACTTGCAGGCTAAGATTTTCGCGCCCAATTGTGTCGCGGCATCGTTGATCTTCTTGATGATGATCCCTCTTGTCCCCCTATCGGTGCCATACTTCTTCTTCATCTCTTCTTATAGCACTTTCTCCCTGGCTTTGTCATCCAAAACATGTGTGGGATCCATGCCCCAGGATGGCAATCCTGTTATGTTGGCCATAAGCTCTACGTCTATGGAGACTATCTTGTCCAACCATATATCCCCTCCATGCGTGACTACTAACAACTATTTGATGCATGAAGTTGCGTGCTAACCTCTACCAAAATGTGGTAGGTCCAACAGACCTAAAATTCCTGTCTTCTCCAACCCTATTTCCCATTGGAGTGGTTGACTAATTAGTTCCCCAAATGGATATCTGCCTACCGTCTCCACGTATACCCTCTTTGCAAGTTTCGTAAACATGTCTTTATCTACTACATTGTGATATGAGTATTTGAGCTTTCCTATATAGCCTAGCAGGTCTGGTCCTACCTATACCCCATCTGGTATCCACGGTAGAATGATTTTTGTAGTAGGTTTCTTGCGAGGTGACCTAGGTATCTATATATTGCCCTTCTACATCAGTGGTGGCTAGATCGAAGTTCCAATGACTTCTGGTTGTTCCTCAATATACCATTTTGGCCAACCTGAGACATCTTCGACCGTCCCTTCTACTGGGTGGTCTGATATGGTCATTTGAGACTCATCTAGCTCAACTATTGTTTTCAGATTTGGTGTCGTTCCATTGACTTGCAGAGCTCCTCCGGTGTTCTCTGGTTGCACCTCCTTTAGGGTTTCTACGTCATGGTTCCGCTGATCCTGTACCTCTGTCAGTATATCTATTTTTGTGCCCTAAGGTGTCAGTTGTGGGATTTATTCCAGTATAGGTGTTGTGTTCATCGGTGTTGTTTCTAGAGATGGGATTTTGTCGACATTGATGATCTCCGGTTGCTGTTGTTCACCTTCTTCCACATGTACCTGTGACCTGGTTTTGACTCTAGTTGGTCTGGCACTCTAGCTTGCTTCTTTTTTCTTGGGTGATACCATGGCGGTGAATGTCAAACATTTTCTGAACTCAAACGGTCTCTATGATCTCTTTGAACTCATTCTATTCTCTTTAGCCTATATCGCTCTATGTCTGTTTTCTTTTCACAAATAGACTATTTGCTCCCGCGTTCCTGTGTTGTATGGGTTTTCCATGAAGCTTGTCGAGGATGCTTCCTTCATTATGGGTTTAATACACCTTAATTATAGGTTCAATGCACCTCTGGTAGTTTTGTACTTTCCATTACTCTTCATTGCTGTCTCTAGTTGGCACGATTAATGTGGCATCCCATAGGTCCTTGACTTCCTTTAATTCCACCTAGTGCTGTCATGTCGTACTTCTTTTGCCGAATTTCCTTTTCCCACTTGTTTCCCTTTTTATGTGACCATTGTACTTCTCCTCACTGAGTTTATATTCCTAAGTGTGTGTGCTCTTTCTTTCTCCGATGCACTGTGCCCCTTTTGGTTCTTTTTCAATATACTATTTTTTTTTTGTTTTTTTTCTACTGCACAGTGAGTGGTCGACTGTCCTTGTATAGCTTCAGTCAGATCCCATTAATCATCCCTTTGATTTATGTGCCTGATAATTCTTTTAACTGTACAACTCCTCCATCTGTGACAGATTTTACTTCGTATGGTCCAAGAAATGCATTCTTAGTTTTCCTGGATGGTGAAATGATCTGTTGTCATACATCAGTACTAGATATCCTTGTTTAAAAGTTTTCTTCTTGATGTGCCTATCATGCCAATATTTGTCCCTTGCTTTCTGAACTTGTTGGTGGAATCCTAATAATATCATGTCTTCCTCCATTGTCATTAACTGATTTAGTCACTCTTATACTACACCTCATTCTGTCATTTGCGTAATTGTTTCCACGCACAAGCTTGGTACTAAAAATTCTAATGGCACCACTGCTTCTTGGCCTTAGTCAACTTTTTGCATGTAGTCTTATAGGCCCATAATACTACTGGTACTTTGAGGTCCTAGTCTTCCATGTTGACATTATAGATATTCGTCAGCACGTTCTCCAGGATTTTGTTAAATGCTTCCATTGTGCCATTTTCCTGTGGGTGATATGGTGTGCTCTTATGATGATGGAATTCAAACTCTTTATCCATAGCGCTAATGGTGTTTTTTACAAAGTGCATTTCTTGTTCGCTCATCAAAATTCTTGGATACCCAAATCAAGTGATGACTTATCCAAATAAAAAGTGCATTGTTGTTTCTATGCTGCAATCCTTTACTGGTGTGGCTTTCACCCATCTTGTTAGGTATTCTGTCACAGTGATAATGTAAGTTGCTCTTGTTCTTTTTGTTGGTGGGTTAATTGGTCCTACAAATTCTATTGCCCACTTATCGAATGGTTGTAATGTTACTTGTGGTTGTAATGCAATATCATCCCTTATGTTCAGTTTGCCTATTCTTTGACAGACATCGCATCTTTGACAGTACTGCTTCGAGTCTCTATGAATCGTCGGCCACCATAGTCCTACACGCAATACCTTCTGTGCGGTATCTTTTCCTGCATAATTCCCTCCTTCTATTCCTTCATGGGCTTCTACTAAAACTCATGGTCTTTTGGGTTCTAACACATATCTTCACAAGATGCTATCTATGCCCATTTTGTATAAGTGTCCTGCAATCAATTGTTAGTCAGAAGCACATACTACTGGGTTTTTCTTCTGTGCAAAACTATATTCTTGCGGCGCAGTACCCGTGATCAAGTACTGAATGATATCTGCAAAGTGTTCATCAACGATCTGTACTGAAAATAACTGTGCATCTGGAAAATTGTCCTATAAATTCGATGGTTCTTCTCCATTTGTGACTCTTGATAGGTGGTCAGTTCTTGCATTTAATTTTCCTAGCTTGACTGTTACTTCAAAGTCAAATTCTTGAAATAGTAGTAACCAACGACAGATTCCCCCCCCCCCCAACACTAGCTTGTTGACTAGATATTTCAGGACTGAGTGATCTATGAAAATTTTAAAGTGTTTCCCCAATAAGTAATGTATGAAATTTTGCAGTGCGTAGACCATAGCTAGGCATTCCCTCTCCGTAGTGTTATAGTTCTTCTCTGAGTCGGATAACTTTTTGCTCGCAAATGCTATTGGGTGATCCAAGTCTCCCGCTCCTGGATGCGCCAAGATAGCTCTGAGTGCTATGGTTGATGCATCTACATGCACATGGAATGTCTTCACCCAGTCTGGAAATTCTAATATCGATGCAGTGACCATCTTTTCCTTCAGGGTATCCATACCATGTTGGCACTCGTCGTTCCACTGAAATTTTGTATCCTTTCTTAGCATCTTTTCCATTGGTGCAGTAATATGTGCATATCCTTTGATAAATTTTCTATAGTATATTGTGTATCCCAACGTCTCTTTTAGTTGACAAACTATTTTTGGTGGTGGTAAGTTAACAATTACTGCAATCTTTGCAGGATCTACTAATAAACCCTGTTTGCATACTATATGGCCTAATAGTATCCCAAATGGTGTTTCGAATATGCATTTATTTATGTTAAGTGATATCTGGCACTACCTACATATTTCTATCATCAGGCATAAGAATTCTACATAGTATTTCAACAAACTGTAGACTATCCAATCGTCCAAGTATACTTCTAGGAACTGATGGATGAATTCCTTAAACGCAACAATGACTGCTCTAGAAAAAATTGTTGGTCCATTCTTCAGTCCAAATGGCATGACTGTGTATCAGTAGGATCCCCATTCTGTCGCAAATGTGGTCTTGTATCTATCTTCTTGTGCTATCTTGATCTGATGGTAGCTTGAGAATCCATCAGTGAATGAGTAGGCTTTGTGTTTGCCTACATTTTCTAACACTTCGTCTATGAAGGGTGTAGGGAATGGGTCATGTAGGCATGCATCGTTCAACTTCCTCAAGTCAACACATATCCTGATCCCTCCTTGTTTCTTGTCTTGAACTACCATCGGGCTTATCCATTCTGATTCTTCGACCGATTCTATGATTCCATCTTCAAGCATCCTGTTGATCCCAGCTTTGACTTTTTTCTTATATATTGAGTTCAATATGTATGGTAGTTGTCTTATCAATCTCGCTTCAAGTCTGAGTGGTATCTTCATTTCTCCTAAGTCTTCGGCTATACCCTTCATCTCTGTAAATGTTGTGGAAAACAGGTTATTTTACTTGTGCAACAACTCTGTTATTCTTTCTATTGTTTGTTCATCCCAGTAGTCTCCAATGTTGGCCATATTGGGATTCTCGAATGTCCCAATGTTGAATTTCTTTACTTGGATCAACGTCGAAATGAATTCTGATTCTATGGGTGGTCCTTCCACATCTCTTTCTCCTTCCTCTTCTTCAATCTGAATATCGCGTGGATCATCTTTGTCTGGTGCTTCCTCTTGCACATGGTAACACGACAACAGTTCCTTGATTGTCTGTTTGTTCCGTTGTTGCTCTTATGTGATCAGTTCTACTTTTGGTTCTTTGATAAAGATCACTCCTCTTATCTGTTTGAGAGTTTCATCTATGTTGGGGTTCTCATGTTCAAATTTGAAAGTGACTGTAAAATTATGTTGCAATGTTATCCAAGTCATAGTTTCTTTGTGAAATTCCTGGTCTGTATACTAATTCGATGGTATTCCCTCTAGGGTGTGTATAAAATGATGAGTTCATTCCTCTGGGGGTGTCATTTTCCACAGTGTTCTACACTTCTCCAAGTGTTTCATTGGTGACCTTTGTCCATCGTACTTTCGTTTCTTGTTGTTTTTCTGTTGTGCGTCGAACCTTATGTGCAATAACCACTTACAATGGTACCAATATGTTTTTGTCTCTTTATATGCACCCCACCATCATGCAGGTGTGGCCTTAAGTGCTAGGTCAAGTTCTAATAGTCTTTGATTCTCTAACACTGCATATTCATACTATGTCAAGAATTTTTCCAAATCATTTATCTCATGAAAACTAGGTAACCCTTATTTATGTGCCTACCCATATTTGTGCAAAGTCTATTCTTGCACATCTTCTCGTGGAAACTTCATGTATCCTTTGTTACTAGTTATCTAAACCGGTATCTGAATCTGTTGCACATGAAGTAATGCTCTGCCAACTGAGTATCCCGTCTGCAGTTGGGTTTATGTAATCCTCATCATGTGTAGTTGTTATGTACAACTGGCCTATTTCCTTTAAGTCTAAGAAAGTGGGTTCTACAAACCTTTCCCCTTCTAATGGGTCTAATGGCACGATGATCCTATATTCTCTTGACTCAAATGTCATTTTCCTGGTCTTCAAGTTGATTATGGCCTGGTTTTCAAACGCCCAATCCAAACCAAGCAATGTTGTATAAGGTATGGTGTTGTCCACTATTTCAATGACTTTGAAATCTGCTTTAGTGCGCACTCCATCTAGGTCTATTGTTACTCCTTTCATTCTACCAATTGGTAGGACTATGTGTTGGTTTGCCAGTTTCAATTGAACCAGTAAATAGCCTAATGTGGGCTGTCCCATGCATTTCCATATCTTCTTTAGTAATACATTAACTTCATATCCTAGATCCAGTATGTTGTCTCCCATATTGAAATCTCCAATGTTGGCACTTAGTCTAAATTCCCTACTTGTTCTTCTTCTTGTGTGTAGGTGATTGGTTGTTTTTGGTTCTAGTTTTCCTTTCGTCTCGATGCTACATTTTTCTAGTATATTTTGCAATCTTTTCACAGATGATGGATCATTTAATACTTTTACACATGATTGCAAAAAACCTTTGATTGTACTTACTTGTCTCTTGGGTTGCATTTCGTTGGTATGATCCAATAATGGAGGCATCTCGTACTCTGGTGCTTCCTTGTTTTGCTGCGCATTTGAATTTGACACTATGTCTTCCTTCTAAAATTCTTGTCCGGCTTCTTTAAATATCCCTTGCGGGTCGAACTATTTCCTTGGTTCAACGTTCTTCTTTACCCACTGGTTTTGTACTGGTTCTTGTCGAGCTGCGTCATTTCCTGTTTTATCTCCTCCTCGAGTAACTATATTGATGTTTCGTCCTTCATCCCTTGCTTTGACTAAAATCCATTGAACATTCTGGTTGTTCTAGTTCCTCTTTTATTGGACATTTACTAATAGTGTTGGACACTCCTCTGTATCATGGTCTGATGCGCGACAATACATACAATTTGCTAGTGGAAGCGGACATTCCCTTGCATAATGTCCTGGTTGTTGACAATTGTGACATACCATTGGTCCTCTACCTTGTCTGAAACCTCCTCTTGCTCGTCCTCTAGCTCTATAGCCTGCTCTATATCCTCTTGATGCTTGATTATACTATGTGGTATTGTACTGAGGTTGTGTCATGTTGTACTATTGCACATTATTATATGGTTGTTGCACAGTATTGTACTGCTGCTTCACAGTGTTGTATGGAGCTGGAACTTGATTAAAATGTGGTGTGGCTTGCCCAGTCATCATTTCTTCCTGCACTCTATATGCATATAATGTCCTTTCTCACATCAACTCCATGGTTCTACAATCTTTGTCATCATGGCCCACTGACTTGCAAAAGGTACAATATGAACTCTTCGTGATTGTTTGGTATTTTTGCATCATTGTGTAGTGATAAGGGTCGTGACACGGTTTCTTGTAGATTTCACACCATAGTCCTCCTATTGGTAATGGATTTGGCATTCCTCCTGCCATATATTGCACAAATGTTGGACATTCATTATTGTGGTGTCCTTCTTTCCTACATGTAGTACACCAAACAACTTCTCGTTTTTCCATGTTCTTATTTTGTTTTAGCTGAAACGTTAAGTTCTTAAGATCCTCCTTCAGTTCTTTGATGGTTGGGTCTATCTATCGGTACTAGTTCTCTTCCAGTTGCAAGGCTACCTACAAAGTCTCTGCCTGCATCTGGAACTTCTATTTCCATAGTGGATACTTTAAGTGTGGGAGCACTGAGTTGACAAACAGGTTTCAATGTTGCATCTCGATCATGAGATATTTTAACTTTCCATTCAATCGCTTGAATATCTGATCAATCTCCCATATAGACTCTCCTGGTTTCTGTCTTATTTTGATCATCTCGTTCATGTATTGATCCTCTCAGCTCAGATTTTGAAACTCATTTATTAGTAACTTCTTAATGTCGGCGGGTGTCCTTGTCATCCCAGGGGCATTGTTTGCATCTAAACTCATGTACCAGTCTAGTGCCCTGTCTCTTAGCGTAATAGCTAGTTGTGAAAGTTTGGTATCTTCATCAGTGATATGCTTTGCTTCCTAGATATTTGCACAAATGGAATAGTGCTTCTTAGGGTTTTTTGTTGCTTATCCTCAAAATTCTGGTAACCTGATGGTGGGATCGTGTCCTGCCATTATGAATGCTAAACTACTACCTCCATGTGGTGTAGATACTTGACTAGTGCTACCTGAACTGGATCCTCCAGTTTTTGTTCCTTGTGTATATGTACTTCCTACTGTCTGACTACTTTTGAACTTTGTTTGTCTAAATGGTGGTGTTCTCTTTGGTGTATTAGTTGCACATGGGTTTATGGGTTCCACACTAACATTAATATGGATAGGATTGTTGCCTTCTCTTCCCATTCTTGGACCTCTTGTCTTCCTCTCATATGTTGCGCGCAGGATTTCCTCAATCTGGTCCACAAACCAGGTATTATCTATCTCTTCCTCATCACTTGCCAAGCCTTCCCTCACGGCTATGTCTCTCTTCTTGTTATTCACCTTGTATTGGTAGGGTACTCCGCAACGCATCTTTCCATTTGTCGCCATGATCTTCTTGATTTGGTCGTCATCCATCATGACCGGGTCCAAGGGTTCATCCTTCATTCCCTTATCCTTTCCTCCTTCCATCTCTCCTCTTTCTTTTAGTGCTTCCCCCCTTCCCCCATGCACGCAAGGAAGTTTAGTTGTCTGACTTCATTGTCATTACACCTTTATTGTACAACAATATCTTAATAGAAGTTTACAATGATCGAATGTACCTTCCTCGAGGTCCTCGTAGAAACTCTTTCTCTGTTGCGCTATATGACTTCGCTATGTCTACTGCAAACTATGTTATAAACCCTGCCACAATACTGTCAAGCCAAAAGTCTACTGCGCGGGTGAACTTGTTGTTCACCTGTTGTAGCTACTCAATATGTACTGGGGTCCACTCTAGCTATCGAATCCGGTTCGTTGCATGGTTATCCTTGAACCTTAGTATCCACTCCTACAACAAGTGTGGAAAATCTCCTAAAAAGAATTCACGCAAGTCACTAAACACATATTTCTCAAGATACTTGCAAGGTGTTACTCTAGGGTTTCTATTGTCTTTCTATGAAAACTCTAACTCTTTTGTTCTTAACTAGCTTTCGATCTCTGCTTTTGTGGGATTCCACGGTCTCAACATCCCCTTTTAATGGCTCATTGATTTCTTCTTTTCTTCGTTCTTTTCTTTCTCAACCTATCTCATCTACTCAACTCTCTCTTGTTCCTACCAATGTCAATAGAACCATTTGTTGGTTACTATTCTTCTATATTGTCGGAGTTTATTGACCCAGGGTTCATGTCTGTCGAGTTTCCAACAAAGCCTCTAAAACTATCGGTTCTCCTGGTAAACCAAAAGGAAACACAACACATAGAATGCGTTGCACAGTATCACCCGAGATAGATTTAATGGGTGGCTAGAAGACTCATGTGTTTACAGCCTAGGATTGAGTGTGATATATGAGAGCTAAATATTGAATCATTATTATAATTGTAACTGCATTATACTATCATTTGTGAATAAGCAGGAAATATAACAACTCATTCATTAAGCATAGCTATAAATAATGAAGAGATGATAAAGATAAGCATGCATTCATCACACAACACAAATGTTATCATGGTTCACCCCCTCCTAGGCTATGTCCACAAAGATTTGTCTCTCAACTTTTTTATTATAGTTGTTTTGTGACTACGCGTTGCGCACTTACGACTCTTCCCCATCGGGAAAGATCTATATGAGGCAGACTAGATCATACCAAGATCCCCATCCTTCTCTCTAATCCTTAAGATCTACCCTCTTTTATCTTCCTCATCTCAACAACTTATATAAAATATATCATACAACAAAATATTACATATCGGTTCACTACAATATCAATTTATCTTCATAACCTCTGAACAATAATAACAAAACCCCCCACTATTTTATGATACCTAATTATCTATATTTATACGTTTTTGGCTCTTCATCCATTACAATGCATTACCCAAAACCCTAGCCCTAGCATCGTTAGTTCTTCCTCCCATGCGTGTGTGTTTTTCTTCCTTCCAGTGGTTTCTTTCCTTGCATGTGCACTTGTTGTGTTTCCTTCTAGTTGTCGCTTTCCTTATGCATTCTTTCTTTCCAAAAAACACCTTGATTTTCTGCCTCAACCTTTGGCTTGCCTCCAAAACACACCATCGCTTATGACTAGAAAATAAAATCTATCATACAGAGAGCCACCAAGAAGAGGAGGATCACTCTAGATTGCTCCATCCTCATCACCATGGAGGAAAATTTGATAAATACAGAGCATGCCGAAACATATGAACTTATCAGCGTAGGGATGGCAATCTCAGATGCCACCCTGGACAGAGAAAAAAGGGATGAATAGGAATTGGTCACTACCCTGAAAGAGTTAGAACATCTGCGCCATTTGGAAAATTATTACCAGTATACCAAACAAGTCACGGTATTCCTGAGGAACGAGTTCCAAGAAACCTATAATAAATTTGCAAACGAACAACATATGTTCATTGCAAGAGTATCCAAGTACCAAGAAGACACCCTCATGGCATTGGAAACATGTAAATATATGGAGAGGTGGTATGCGAAAGCACACCAATCCATGGAAATGATTGACTACATCAACTTCTTTTAGCAGGGCCGAGACACCGAAGATCATGACATTCGGGTACTCAGAGATAGTAGCATCGACCGCATAAAGAAATCGACTGAGTACTGGGTGTTAATGGCCCAAGAGCCTCATCGGGAGATCCAAGAAAAGTGGGTTGAGTGAAAAAATAATTTGACCAAGGTCAACCGAGCGATGAGAGACATCGGTCTTCCAAAATTCGGTGCACCTGATGACTTTGTCGACTTGCGCAACATCGCCAAATTACATACTGAACAAGACTCATCATGGGCTACAGAGATAACAAAGGTGGCGAACATGGTGCCAGGACAAGTTCAATAGTTCACGGAGAACCCGATCAAGGCTGAGACAGTGCTACAATAGTTAAGTGCCAAAATAGTCAAATATTGGGCACATGCAGTAGAGATCAAGGAGATCCTTTCGGACCCAATGGATCAACACAGGTTTCTGTATGCTAACACATGTGAGGATATTTTTTTCCAATGGTGGGAGTACGATAAGATTCATCCACTTAAGTGATATCCTAAGATGACTCTTAGAAAGACTGATATAAGAAAGCACCATCTAGCGAGTTTTGTTTTACTTAGTTGCAATTTAATAGTTATTTTTAGTTAATAGTATGTTATAAATAGGAGGATCAACCTATTAGCAAGGGTCGATGGTTATTGCAAAGACCCTTATTTTGGGTTATGTAAAGAACTATTTTAGAGCTGCCTTTAATTGAGAAGTCCTTTTGGGACCAGAGACAAGTTCGTGTTTTTTCATCAAATGCTTGCATGATTGGATGTGGAGAAGAATTATTTCTTATTTCGTCTCAAGAATGGATGTTGTAACAAGTAAGAACTACTAAATATGTTGATAAGTTATCTGATTCAATGTTTTTACAGTTCTTGTGTTTAATGATGAAAATAAATCGTAGTGTTATTATGTGATTGATCATTAGAGTTGAGTGAATTATTTTACTTTCCATCGTTTATTACATGCATTTTTTCTTCTAATAAATTGTATCTCAGTCATTAATTGGAATACTCACATGGTTAACATATTAGTACTAGGCGTGTGGTAGACGATCACCGTCTGCATGATAGAGTGAAAGGGTTATCCCAGGATCAACCTCTTCTCCAGTAGTTAATTTTATTCCCACTTTGTCACTCAGTTGGTTTATACTGGCATTATTTTATATCTATCCCACCTAAGAGAAAACACAAAAAGAGAACGTCTGACCTAAAGGAGAAATCCTTCACAAGAAAATGTAAAGCCCATCAATTATTTTGGTCAGATTGTAGGATATGGAGAACCATTCCACTATTAAACGTTGCAGAGTATAATCGGTCCTCGGTGGTGGGTTTGGTTCCTACTGTTGAGTTAAATGGATTTAGGACCCCTCAACAGAATCCTCATCCAATTAGGGGATGATGGGCGTGAACTTGTGATTTACTACATTAGTAAAAACCTTTCAGGACCACCCTTGAAGTATAATCATGATGAGAAACTCGCACTAGCAGTTGTCCTCACATTCCAAAAATTGTGGCATTATATTCTTCTTTGAACTACCAAGGTCATAGCAAATTCCTACCCCATGTAGTACTTGCTTAGTCGACGACATATCCATGAAATGTTTTCCCGATGGATCGTTATCCTCCAGGAATACAATCTCAAGTTCTCTACTCCTAAAAGCAAGAAAGTTCTGGTCCTAGCCAAACTCATTATGGATTTTCCATCAGATACCAAATATTCCTTCATCCATGAGGATTTCCCCAATGAACACCTCTTCTTCATTCCCTCTGATGACCCTTGGTACGATGAAATCCTCATCTACCTTCGTACACAAAAGTTTGGGTCTCACCTCTCTTGAGATGATCGTCAATGCATTTGCCATCAGGCCTCCCAATACCTCCTCATCTAAGACATTCTTTATTGACGTGGGGTTGATACCATCCTTCAGTGATTTCTTACCATTGACGAAACCGACAACGTCTTGAATGATTTCCACAATGACGCTTGTCGTGGTCACCTCTCGGGTATGTCCACCGCCCAAAAAATCATTCAGGCAAGGTAATTCTAGCCCACTTTGTTTCATGATCTCATCCACACTGTCAAGCAATGCGATAAATTCTAGCTCTATGCAAACAAAGCATGATCCCCACCAGTTCTTCTACACTCAGTCATCACAGTCGTCCCTTTTTGTAAATGGGGCATAGACTTCATGACTTCCCATCCTCCATCTAGTAATGGACAGAAGTACATTGTTTTGGAAGTGGATTAGTTTACCAAATGGGTTGAAGCCATGCCCACATTTAACAACACTGCTAACAAAAAAACACATTTTTTCTTCAACCATGTCATTACCCAGTTCAGAGTCCCACGATAGTTAATTTCCAATCATGGTAAACACTTTGAGAACAATATTTTTGTGGAAATCTCCTTAAAGTCAGGCTTCACCCATGAGTTTGCCTCCCCATACTACCCTCAGTCCAATGGATAGGTCGAGTTTGTCAATAAAGTCCTCAAAACCATGCTACAATGCAACGTCAACAAACATAAGACCAACTGGAATCATATGTTGTTTTCCTCTTTATGGGTCTATCACACGACAATCATAACTGCCACCAGTTTTACACCATTCCACCTCGTCCATGGGATCGAAGACACCCTCCCTATTGAGTGCGAAATCCCAACATTACGCACTAGCATAGAGATCTTACCTAACAGTGCACCAATGGAGTAGCACCTACTGACCTCAGATTCACTTCATGAAGACCGTCAATATTCATTACAACACAATGAGGCATCTAAGAAATGGTCCAAAGCCACCTTCGACCACCATGTCAACCTTCACTCATTCAACAAAGGAGATATCTTGTTAGCCTATGATATCTCCCATGACACTCTCGGCCATGGGAAATTCAAGTCATTATGGCAGGGCCCCTTCATCATCCAACATTGCCTCACTAAAGGCACCTACATTTTGGCCTCTCCAGAAGTCTTCCCTCTCAAGGAACCTGTAAATGGGTTATACTTGAAGAAATTTTATGCCTAAGCATAGCCCCCATACCTCAGGTTTCTCTTTGAACACATTTGTATATTTTTTAGTCTTCTTTTCTACCACCACTCCTCATGTCTGATCTA
Source organism: Picea engelmannii (assembly GCA_009831015.1). NCBI lineage: Eukaryota > Viridiplantae > Streptophyta > Pinopsida > Pinales > Pinaceae > Picea > Picea engelmannii. The sequence goes on from ML777257.1 coordinate 2,221,316, forward strand.
TCCCCTGTGTTATTGATAGATGCATCATCCATCAACCTACCACACCAGTTACGCTGACAGTGCCAACCGCTGGACCCAGAATCTCACTTCAGTTGCTTGGGCCATCTATACCCCCTCACATATACTACTCCATTCCAGTGGCATATGCTTAGGTACGACCACCAACAACCAAGCCAACTATGATGTCATCATTCGTCTCCTTGTCAAGGCTATACATCGCCACATTCATCACCTTAGCATTCTATTAGATTCCCATCTTGTCGTCCTACAACTCAACAACGTGTATCATGTCCATAATCCTTGCCTCTTCCGAAAACACCTATAATTTAGACTCCTATCTCTCAACTTTGATTCCATCACATTTACACATATTCCAATAAACCTCAATCAAGTGGCAAATCACATGGATAACCTAGTATTAGATTGGCATTTATCACATTAAAAACTTCACATACACAACATCATAAATTTGTCAATAGATAGAAATAAACAACATACATCATAAAAAAACAAACATAAAGACACACATGATCAATGTATCCATCATATATATCATCGCGGTCATAAAATATTTTACAAAAAATAGATATACAACTTCTCGTAGGCTCATGAGTCCCATCACCCCTATGAGTACAAAAAATGGGTATCAATCACCCTCTACAAAATTGGGCTCCCAAACCCGTACATACAAAAAATGACACTCAAGGTGCCCCTAAAGCCCCCCCCAAGGTCCTATGTTAGCTGGAGGTGAGCCACCAGCTGGGGGTCCTCCAACTCAAGAAGGCAGTCAACCAATCATCATTGCCCCCACCACTGTTGCTCTACAGATCAACGTCTTCCACTCCATCAATACCCTCACACACTGGTCCAGGACCTCCTCATCCTAAATGTGGGCCCACATGCCCTTAGGAACACCTTGAAGGACCCTCTTGAATCATAGGTTCAGATCCTCTAGCATGGCCTCATCATCTCCTTGTGGATCTCTAGATGGCCCTACACCGACATCATCTCGTCGACGCCTCTTCCCATCCCTCAGCTCTGTGTGCTCCTCTTGAGTTGACTCCCATCGAGTTGGCTCTTAGACGACCTCTGCCTCTCACCCCCGAGGTCCAAAATCTGCAAAACAACATAGATATAACGTCAGCATCCATATACATGTCTGATAAATGTTATCTACCAAAATCAAATTAAACAGATACAACAGGTACCTCTCTGGTCCCAGTCCTCCCCAGGAGGTATCACCATGTCTGAATCCTATTTGTAGTCCATGCCCACATATGGATATCGTAGAATCACTTGTGGCATCCGACACCACACTCAAGCAATCGTGGCCATGAAGTAGTGGCCTCCATCCCCTCCTCCATGTCACACCAAGACATGTTCCCATCACATCAATCACGGCTCTTGCCACGATGTTGGCTCCAAAAGAATTCATGGGCACAATAAAGGCTCCCTCTCCAAAAACCAGGCCACCAAAATGGACATGAATGCAAAATCACTAGAGTCAAAATGTCGACACCGGTTCAGCTGGTACATCATCCAGGTGTGCATCAGTACACCCCATGCAAAAAGGTCCCCATCCAGGACCTCCTCCACCACCCTCAACTGACCACCTGTGATCCGCTGAGTGCCCAAGGATCTGTATATCCTCACCACCATGGTCGTGATGCACTCAGTCAACAAGTTATTGATTTCCTCAATCCAGATGATCAAACACAACATAGGGTTCGGCCCAGAACAATTTCAAGCAGCCACAGTCTCCACCCTATCCTCCCGTAGAAGATGGGGATCCATAGCCAATGCCCTCCCATAGAATGGGAGTCTTATCAAAAAGTACATGTCCTCTATCCTAGAGAACGTTAGTTGCTCCCCCACACCACAAAGAACTGCAGATCAGTTCTCCACATCATGATAAAAAATTGGAGCAGGAACTCCTGCGACCGTATCAGGGGATAGTAAAAAAACTTCAGCAACCCACAAGATGCCAAGTGTCTACGTACACCGGGCTGCTCCCTCGCAACCTATCTCAGTTGGTCCTAGTCCTTCTCTCCAGTGGATTGACATCATGCTCAAGACTCTGTTGATCACCTGCATTCACCCAACAACACTCGATTAGCCACATCATCCATCAAAAACTATAAAAATAAAAAAAGTCATACACACTTGAACCCACCCATAGTACGCAACTTTCCCCCCATATAGTTGCACACTTGTGCGTGAATGTTCTTCATACATCTGTGCGCTAATGCACAATTGTCTCACCCACAACCGTGCATGGGTGCGCAATTGTCACTCGTACAGGTGTGCATCCTATCCACCCCTATATGTCCTACTCAGGTGCCCACATACACAGTTGTCTCAAGCACAACTGCACAGTATGTGCATGTTTCCTCACCACAGTAATGCACTCCTCAGTGCGTGACTGTTAGGAAAAAACCCACACATAATGTGCGGGAAACTGAAGTTTACCCGTGCACACATGCGGGGGTATGCCCCCTTTTCCCGTGAACTTGTAGGCCCCTACCCTTAAAAACCCCCGTACGACCCTCCGTATAACCCCTACCTATAATCTATCAACTTCATAAAATGCAGGATGATAGTACCACTAACCTATCTCTCACCACTCCCGGATTGGTAGCCTCATGCTCCTGTAATCTCAAAATCTCCTCACATCTCTCTCGTTAGATCATAAGTAGTGTCAGGTACAAATGAGGTGGAATTGTGGGCCAACCATCCATATATAGGCCCTTTTTCCCAACTTCCACTTTCTGTTATAGGAGCCCAAAACCTTTGTTTTTCGATCTGTCATTAGCCACGAGATCTTGATCCAGCCATCTACACATTCACATTCCTCGGGTTATCATATACACTTTTCCTTAGAGGAGAATTTTTCTCATGCCATGTTCAAGTACGCATGCTCACTTTCAGTTTTATCAAATAGATTTTATATGTTCTTTATCATCAGATATTGTTCACATCAAGTATTTGGTTTTTATGTGTGCAGGTACTTGTTCAACAAGCTTACAACCCCTTCAGGTATATGTACGACACTTGCATGTAGTTACTCCCTCTGTTAATAATTTCATATCCCAGTCACACCCTCTGACATTTACCTTTAGGGTCCCTACATTTGGCTCTATAGTATCTTTACCTCTGCCATATTTTGGTACTGTCATCCGATATCACTCTCCCCCACATGAGTTATCCCATTCATAGTTCCCCTTGGCATCTTGACACTCATGTTGATTTCTCTCCCTAGGGTTGGGAGTCCCGATAGTATTTTTCACTTTCGAGAATGAACCCCATACTTCTTCTCATCATATTGCTAACCTTCCCAATGGACTCTTGGGTCATATCATCTTACACTTGGTTCTATTGATTTCACTCTCTCAGTTTCATTAACCCTCCATCTCATCCACCATTAGTTTTCCCATCTGGAGATTGTCCTCCATCCACTTACCTAATATAGAAACCCTCTTATGGGGCCCCCACCCTCCACTATTTCTCTTTCACAAACTTGTACTCTAAACAGGCCAAGTCATATTTCACTGGGGCACCCATTTTTGTATCTGTATACTCAACCCAAATTATTCTTTATTTCTTTGATAATTGTATAAATCCCTTATTTCCAGCATATACATATCTTTTTAGTCATTATCCTCGATGGCCTCTTTTACCTGGCAAAGCAACCCATGTCTCCCTTGGTTGGGGCATCCACCCTTTTTTCATATCAACATCATTAACAAACCTTGAGTATCCCAAATCCATGTACCCACAATCTCTGAGTTTGCCCACTTTTTTAGCCTCTGACATAGTTTAACCCCATATCTAGTCGTCGCCCTAATGCTAGATCCAGTTTTACAGTTGTTGCCAATCCTCCCTCAACACCCCAACCTAGGGCAGTCTTGATTCCCATAGTGTCTTCACTTCATCCATGTTACCCATCAATACCTGATATCATCTATTACTCAGTGGATTTCAATAAGCCCTTTGCTTCTTGGCATTGTATCTCCCTTCATGTCGACATCAACACATTTTCCAGAAGGGCGGAAGTATCTTGACTCTCATTACCTTTTCAATGAGGAGTCTTAGATGACACAGAGAGAATCATCATTGCTTTCTAATTCCATTGATTCCCATAGCATTTGACTTCAAAAAAATCTCATGTTATGGTGGGTCTTACTATGCAACCATTGTATTTTTTCATACCAATCGAAGACCTATGAATTTTTTAGGCCACCAATGCCTATGAGTGATCGAAATGTCTTACAATTGTCCATTACACGCTTCAGATCCAGTTCACTAGTCAGAACCATCATTTGTCATTTTCAACTGCTCCCGAGGGCACTACAATTGTCTACATCATCATACATCTTCAGTTACAGTCCCACATTTTGGTTTCATGACATGAGCATGGGGCATGCCCACCTTGTTTGTATACATATTTTATTTTTTCTCCTGAGAGAAAGTTTTGGTTCTCATAGTTTTCCCTCTCCCTCTTCCAGATCGCTCTTGCAGTTTCTCTCTTCACCCTTCCTTACAATGGCACTCTCAACAAAAGAAACATTGATGTATTTTGGCTATACATATGCTCTTAACCTCACACATCAGGGGGCATTTGTTATCACTAGAAAATCATCTGCAACATTGCACACAATGGTTAAAGAAAAACATCAATTCTAGCAGCAATTAGTACACCTGCAACATCAAAATCCATCAAAAAGGCACAAAACTATACACCCAATTCAAAAATTAAAGTGTGCAGATTCACCAAAGGAAGCGCATGCACAGTGCACAAAATGCACAGGCTAACACAACCCTCACCGTGCATTGTGTGCAAGATGCATGACTATCTATGAGAAAATTTGTGCACTTCTCATGAATGACACATTTATGAATCTTGTCGGCCTCTCAACCACTTCTAGTGTGACCCCCAACACGATTTGACACTCAGATCTGAGTGAAATCTAGCTTGGAGTCTATTCAAGGGCTAAGAAGTTCCCTAAAATTCCCCTTGTTCACACTATGAACCAATTGTATCTTGCCATGATTGGACACTATAAATATGTGCCATGGGTGTGCTAGAAAATTAATAACTTCAAGGTATTTTTATGCTACAAGAATTCTTCTTGGAGAATCCTCTTTTCTCTTTGAATCATTCAAGCACTATAGCAAGGGCCATTCCACTCACCTCTTGAGAGGATTGGCATTGTATTTATTCACCATTGTCACTTTCCATTGGATGAAGAGAAGAGCTCTCTATCAGGGAACTCAATATCCCTCCCAAAGAGGAAGAGGGGATTCATAAGTCCTTGCCTTTCTCTACGGTGTTAGCCTATCAATATATTGATCCATTGGTAGCTATATGATGGTCATTTTTTTATTTTCATGGTTCTACTTCCTGCAAGATTCTCTAACATTTATTTCTTTTTGTTTTTAGTTTTATTTCCTTGTTTCATGTGTATTTGGTTATTTAATCAACTCACAAACCTCTGTCTTGTTTAGCTAACTTAACTAAGAAGGTAAGTGTTGTGTTTTTTCTCACCCATGTGACAAAACAAACACAACAATGTGGATGATATTCTCACCATTATGTAGGAGCAGAGGTTTTTTTCCAAGGAGGAAAAGTGTGAGTTTGGGTTGACAAAGATCGTCTATCTGGGGCACGTGATTGGTGTTGAGGGAGTAAAGGTGCATCAAAAGAATATCCATATAATCCTATAGTGTCCCACTCCCATATCACTCAAAGATATGTGAGGATTCTTTGGGATATGCATTTATTACAGCCGCTTTGTGAAAGGATTTTCACAACTGGTTGTGCCATTGATAGACCTCACCAAGAAGGGGTCATTATGATGGTCAAAGGAGGAACATGTAACATTCAACATAATGAAGAGGGTGATGAGAAATTTCCCAGTATTAACACTCCTAGATTTCACGCGGCCTTTTGTACTGGAGTGTGATGCATATGGTGAAGGGATAGGAGCAGTGTTGATGCAGAACTGACACCCCGTAGCTTTCTAGAGCAGAAATCTAAGAGAGATAGAGAAGCTCTATCTGATCTATGATAAGGAGATGTTGACCATCATGCATGCATTGACAAGTTCAAACATTCATTGACAAGTTCAAACAATACTTGGTAGGAAGATGCTTTGTGGTTAGGACTGACCACAACAGCTTGAGATATCTCTTGGAGCAACTAGACATGAATGAGAGGCAACACAAATGGGTGAGTAAGGTGCATGCATATGATTTTGACATTGATTATGTAAAGGGGAAGAAAAACATAGTTGTTGACGCCTTATCCAGGAGACCTACAACCTTCTCCATGAAAAATATATCAACAGATTGGAAGTCCATTCTTTTGGTGGAATACACCAAGAATAGATTCACCTGTGAGGTGATAGAGGGAAGTATTCAGGAAGACAAGTAGAGGGTAGTGGATGACATCATCTACTGAAATGTCAAGATCTATCTTTTCCCTGAGTCTAATCTCAAGGATAATATTTTGAGGGAAGCACATGAGGCACCACTAGTAGGGCACCAGGGGTATCTGAATATGTACAGGAAGGTGAGGGGGAGATTATCCTAGAAGGGTATCAAGGAGGATGTACGCCTTCATGTGAGGGAGTGCAGGAATTACCAACAAAACAAGTCAAAATTTACACATCATGTGGGACTTCTTCAACCATTACCAATTCCAAAGCACAAGTGGAATATTATTTATATGAAATTCATTACAGGGTTTCCAAAGGTGCAGGGAAGGGATTGTATCTATGTGGTAGTGGACATAATACCTAAATATGTGCACTTCATTTCCATTCCTTTAGAGTATAACAAATATTAGGTAGTATATATATTCTTTAGGGAGGTGTTCATACTACATGGTCTTCCTAGGAAAATAGTCAGTGACCAAGATAGCAGGTTTCTCAACGCCTTTTGGCAGGATTTTTTCAGTTTATCTAGGACAGAGTTGGCACCTAGTACTAGCTACCACCCCCAGATATATGGGAAGATCGAGATAGTAAACAAATGGATTGAGTGGTACATGAGGAACTACGTGTCAGGGAAACATTAGGCATGGATAAAGTGGTTGCATCTCAGGGAGCATTGTTACAATACCACTCATCACATGTCCATCGGGATGAGCCCATTTAGGGCATTATATGTCTATGATGCCCCATCCTTTGTGGATTTTATGTTTGGGAAAAGCATCTAGATCCCAAGGACAAAGATTGGTTGTAGGAAATCCAAGACATCTTGAGAGTCTTGAAGGAGAATTTTCAAGCCACTTAGAATCAACAGAATATATATGCAGATAGGTATAGGGTGGAACACAGATTTGAGGTTGGGGACCTAGTTTTTCTCAAGTTGCATCCTTAAAAACAGTGGTCGCTAAAGAAGAGTGGTGAAGAGAAGTTGAAGGATCACTTTTATGGACCCTACATAGTGATCAGGAGAGTTGGGGAGGTAGCATACAATCTCAATCTACTAGAGGGTAGCAGGATCCACAACACCTTCCATATATCCTGCCTCACGAAGACATTTATATAGTAGGTCATCGCTTCGGGAGACCTTCCTCCACTAGATGAGGAAGGGTAGTTGGTTCTATCCCTCGAGAGGATCATTGATGTCAATGAGAGGAGTTTGAGAAGAAAAGTCATTTGAAAGTACTTAGTCATATGGAGAGGATTGCCCGCAAAGGATGCTACTTAGGAAGGAGAGTAGATTTTGTAGCACCTTGAACTGGAATTGCTTGAGGAAAAACAATATTGGGAAGGGTGGACTATAATGTCCCCTTCTAATTAATCATAATGAAGGATGACTTAATAGCCTATACGAATCCTGTACGCTATAGTCAGCAAGGACAAGAGAGTCAAGGAGGTTATTTGGTTTTACTAGGTTAAAGAATGACAAATCCTAAAGTGACATTCCATAAAGATAAATAATTATATTTAAATGAAATTGGAAGGAAAATAAAGTGAGGGTTTGATTTGGTCAAAATGGGGAAGATTTAGAAGGCTCGGAGAAAGGATAAAGAGAGGGGTAAACCTTCTCTTTGGCATTATGATTTGATTGATTACTTGGATGGTTCTCTTGGAGCCATTGTTTTTTTAGGGTTTAGCAAAACCCTTCCATCATTGCAATTTGGTTTTGATGGTGCAACACCTACCCTAGCTAAACAAGGAAGAGAATCCATACATAATATTCATTGTATCTTTTAGTTGGTATTTGTTTTAGTTGGTGGTACATTGACTTGCACATGAGGCTTGTGAAACTTTTCCAGAGGAGATCAATCGATTTTGCAGGTACCATAGGGGTTTTAGGGAAACTAGGGTAGAGGGCGTCATCACTAGTTGAGCATGGGGGTCCCGTGACACATCACTAGTTGTCCAGCTATGTCCCGCCAGGATATCTACAAACCGAAGTTGTAGATCTATCTGGTACGAGTGGCTAGAGTGTTGCAAGAGGTGTCTAAGGGGCAGATTGACACTGCACAGACAAGGGTCAGGCAGTGTTGGAGGAGGACTCATTACCTCTCGAGGATTTTTGGCATCATTATTAGGTTTCTTATTTGTTTTTTGTAGTAGATATTGCAGCTTCCCTGCAACCATTAGATGTGTTTAGGAGAGTTTTTGCAAATTTTGTTACAACTCACAAAGATCTTTGTACTGTTTTGATTTGGTGGTTTCAAACCATAATAAGATGCCATGGTTATCTGCTCTATTTTTAGTAATGGATGCATAAAATATGTTTGACAATATTCCTATATAAGTAAATTGTTAGCAAAAACATTATTGCAAAGTGTTTGACAAATTTACACAAAGAAATAACAATTTCTGGACAATAAACATAATATTCCAGCCTAGCCTAGTTGGGGACACTACACCTTCATGTACCTTCCATAGGAATTCACACATACCATCATTAAATGCTATGATCTCTGGAGGAGGACATATGTCGGTGCATAAGCACGACACCCTCCATGTTTCCAACTTGTTGAACTCTCAAGGGGCTCAAGAACCCATGGTGCTTCCCTATCACCCCATTCACACACACACACACACACACACACGCACACATATATATAGCAATTAAAAGTGAAAAATATATATATATATATTACCCTTCCATACTCAACATGGAGTTGACATATGGCATTTAAAAAAATATCAATAACAAAAAAATATTACAATGTCCACCATAAATAAAATATTTCAATATCCATATTAAGTAAAATAATTTTATATCTACTTTATATAGAAAGAGAGTCTCAGACAAATATAAAGTAATAGAAAATAAAAAAATATTATGTTTTCACCAATAGTGAAAGAGATGTATAATTCATTCAATATTTAATATGTGGTTGACATGTGCCATTTAAAAATTATCAATATATTCCAATGTGGGTCATAAATAAAACATTTCAATGTCCAAACTAAGTTTATATATATACAATTGATTTCTACACTTAAGCATGGGGGAATGCATAATTCCTTTAATGCTTAACATGAAGTTGACACATGACATTTAAAAAATTTTGATAATAGAAAATTATTTCAATGTTGGCAATAAATATATTATTTCAATATCAAATTTGATGATGATGATGATGATAATTAATGTCCACTAAGACCAATTGTTCTATTGAACCTTAAGAAGGTAAGAGATTATTTCAATTTCTTTAAAATTGTATTTCTATGTTCAAAAAACATTGAGAGAAGTGCTCCAAGATCACCATAGTTTTACCATTAATAACTGATTTCTACATTTGATTAGGGGGGAGAAGTATAATTCCTTTAATGCTTAACATGATGTTGACACATGACATTTAAAAAAAATTAATAATAGAAAATTATTTCAATGTTGGCCATAAATATATTATTCCAATAAGCAAAATATTTCAATATCAACTTTGATGATGATGATGATAATTAACACCCATTGAGACCAATTGTTCTATCATACCTTAAGAAGATAAGAGATTACTTCAATTTCTCTAAAATTGTATTTCTATGCTAAAAAAACATTGAGTGAAGTGTTCCAAGATCACCATAGTTTTGATGACTTAGGAGGTTAGGAAGGTTTGTAACGTGACAAATATTTTTAAATTAGGATTTAATATGGGTATAGGTAGAGAAATCCAAGAGGAAGTGTTTTTCATCTTCCACCCTCTTAGTGTCACAAAGGTGACAAATTCCCTCATCCCATGGTGTTTTGGGAGTTGTACAATGCTTAGTTTCACTATGTACCTCGTGAGAGTTTGTTATTATTTTAGCAATGTTGATTTTCTTCTTTGTACTTCTCAAAACTAAGAAGTAATTTTGATCTTCTAAATTAAGGTTAACCACCTCCTTGTAGTATCTTAATTTCCTTTTATCCACTAACTCTTTATCACACCACATATTCTCCTTAAATTTAGAAGTGAAAATATTTGTAATATTATCGATATTTTGCATGATGGCTTCTTCTTGTATTCCCCAATGCTTTAGTTGATATTTGACATATTTATTCCATCCCCACTTGAGTCACTCGTAGTTTTGGCTAGAGTTTGAAACAATTTTGGGGAGCCTCTTGTCATCCATGTTGCTTATGTTGTTCTTGTATGCTAGGTATCTACTAATAGAAATGCTCTCAATGGGGGAAAAACTTTCTTCTATGAGGAGGATAAGATATGGTGTATTTACCTTAATTTTGAGATTATAATTTATAAAATTATTTTGGATTTTTTTTATCCTTCTTGAGGACTCTCTAAATATACTACAACCCCAAAATTCACATCCATATAAGATAACCAGAGTGGCGAGAGTGTGAAAGAGGATTTTTTTTTTATCCCAAAGCCAAAGGTCTATTGATTTACAATTTTTTTCGATCCCATAATAAGATTTCCACCCTCCATTTATTCTTTTATCAATGATATAGTTCCAATTGAGCTTGTGGTGGAAATTGACTCCAAGATACTTGTATGAATGAACTTACTTCAAGTTATTGTTGTCATAAACAAAAGTATCGTAGGTGATCCTTTTGGATTTAATTATCATAACCTTTATTTTGTTAGTGTTCACAGTCATGCTCATGCTAGAGCATAAGTCCTTGAGGATTATTAGTTGCTTACCTAGGGCATAGGGACTCTTCACCATAAGAACAATATCATCAACCTAAAGAAGTATGATGATGACTATACTAGTGAGATTTGGGCCAACACAACTTACATCCTCCAAACAATCTTCTAACTTATCAATATAGATGTCGAAAAGAGTAAGGGATAGGGGACAACCTTGCTTGAATCTTGTATTGCAGTTAATTTCTTCCGACCGATCCTTAGTGTTCCTAAACTTGGCAATACAATTCTTATGTAGCCTTACTACGACATCTCTTAACTCGAAAGGGACTTTAAGCTCTTCTAACCTATTCCAGAGGTTAGTCCTGGGCACAGTGTCAAAATATTTTCTAAAATCAACGAAACAACAAAGGAGACCAGTTTTATCATTACAACACTCCTCTGCAATGATCCTAAATGTAACAAGTTGGTCCGCAATGGAATGTTATCCTCTAAACATAGCCTGGCCTCTAGCTCTTTTTCCATGGATTTCTAGCCATGTGTTGATCTTCTTTTCTAAAATAATTCTGTATAGATTAACTAAAATGGGGCTAATCATAACAATCCTATAATTAGAGAGATTGATTTTATCCCCACTTTTAAAAATAGGTACAATGAGGCTTTAAGTCCAAGGTTTTGTGAAGCCTTGATGGATAGCTAAATTGAAGAGCTTATGTATGTGAGGGATGAGGATAGGTCCTCCAATTTTTAATATTTCATCTTGGTAACCTTCAATATCCTTATCTTTTCCTTTTGAGAGCCGCTTAACCCCAAACTTATTGTCTTCTATAGAAAACACTTCATTCGTTGTAGAGCTATTTGACATGTTCTCCATGACGTTAGGAGATTCATACATATTTTTAAGTGGGAAATCCCAGATTTTTTAGTATGCCATATTTATGGTCAATAGATCTTACCTTAACCCGGATCAACCTATCTTTACATATGTTAAATTATTTTTCCCAACCTCTTTGCTTCTATGAGGCAACTTGTCTCAATTTGTGATTTATTTTTTTATTCTTCCTTGACTATTGTGAGAGTGTCATCATCTTTCTTCTCTTTTACACTAAAAAATATGAAGTTGGAGGCTCTTTTGTTACATTCATGGTCTAATTCTATGAGTTTGTTCATTTCTTTTTTGATGGGTTTGATATCCAACTTAGGTTCCAAACTGTGTATAACCAAATTGTTAATTAGTTTTTCTTTTAACTCTATAATCTTATCCCTAAGATTAAGATTCTCTCTCTCTACTCCAAAACCAAAAAACAATTTCACACTAAACAATATCCTCAATAAAACCAATTTCCCTTCTAATCATCCCAAATTTACTTGGACTATTAATCTATTTTCTTACCTTTAAGCAATTAAAATCAGATTTAAAACTTACTTCAAAACCACAAAACAATTTCAACCTAAATAATATTCTCAATAAAACCAATTTCCCTTCTAATAATCCCAATCATCCCAAAATTACTTTTATAAAATCCTATCCTTTTTAATAACAATTACCATTACTCTTCTAAATAAAACCAAATAGTAAGTACAATCTAACCGAATTTCTCTATCAAATGTTATTTAACTTTTGAAAAAACAGAATCGATTTTCTCCTTACCCAACTTTAAATATTCATTGGAACAAATATGAATACATTATTTTATAAGACGAAGGGAGGAATAAAATGTTATAATAATATTAAAAACATAACAACAATCTTGGCAGTAGCTACTAGGATCCTAACAGTATTACGGATGGAGTTGGCAATTTGAACGTATGTCTTTTTCCACTGAATTTTTTTTCATTATATATAAAATATATAATTGTTTAAAAAAAACTGATCTTATCTAAAGTAATCAAAAGTGAGGTAGAACTTATCGGTTTCGAAAGTGACTTCAAAGTGAACCCGAACTTATCGGTATCGAAAGTGAATTGAAAGCATAGTGGGATTTATCGGTATCGAAAGTGGGATAGGTAGTTCGGTCATACGGACACTGTCCGTCATAATACACCTGTCATATATGGAATGTGATTGTACAAATAATTACAGTTTTTTTTTTGTATGACTAGTCTATCACTTGTTATTAGAGTCTAATATGTTTTTTTTTTTTTTCAAATATTTAGGAGTTGATTCGAAAATTTATTGTGTGGAAAGTTACTTTTTATAACATTGAGATGTGTAATTTTTTTTTATGTTAAATATGGAGTTATAAGTAATATTTAGAAAAAATATTTCAATTTCTTTCATAAAAAAATTCAAAAATATTTCATGTGTGCCATAAATTTTTTGTGTGGAAATGTACCTTTTAGAACATGGAGTTGTGTAATTTTTTCTATGTTCAACATGGAGTTGATAAGTGACATTTAGAAAAAATATTTAAATGTACACCTTAAGCAGCAAAAAATTATAATTTTTTTTTGTTGTCTTCTATAATGAGGGAGATGTGTAATTCCTTCCCTACTCAACATAGAGTTGACACTTACATTTAAAAAAATATTAATCATAAAAATATTTCAATATCCACTTTCAAAAAAATAATTTTATATAAGCTTTATATATATATATATATAGACTTCAATGCTTAAGATGGAATTGATACATGTCATGTAAAAAAATATTAATAAAAAAAAACAAGGTCTACTTTTATATATATATTGAAAGTTGTCAAATTAATTTAGCTCTAATGGTTGAGAGGAAATAACTATAGCCTAGGGGCATATAAAAAAATATTTAGATATCCATCCATGCATCAAATGCCTTGAGGTGCAATTTTTTTTTAGAGTGCAAAACTTGAGGAAATGTTTGCACCTCTAGGGATTAATATATCAACTCCATGTCTAACATAGAAAGAATTACACATCTCTCTCAAACTGAGTAATGTACCATTCAAATGTTTTAACAATAAGATTGTTTTACTTTCAATTGCTTTATGATGATGATGACAATGATTAACTTCCAATGAGGCCAATTGGTCTATCTAAGGAGATTACTTCGATTTCCTTAAAATTGAGAATTGAGATGACAAGATGTTCCAACATCACCATATTTTTGATGATTAACTTCCAATGAGGTCAATTGGTCTATCTAAGGAGATTACTTCGATTTCTTTAAAATTGAGAATTGAGAGGACAAGATGTTCCAACATCACCATAGTTTTGATGACTTACGAGGTTAGGAAGGTCAATATTTTTAATTTGGATGTAATTTGGCTATAGGTAGGAAAATCTAAGAGGAAGTATTTTCATCTTCATCCCTCTTACTGTCACAAAGATGGCAGATTGGAGAAAGAGTTTTTCATCTTCAACCCTCTTAGTGTCACAAAGATGGAAGATTGGAGAAAGAGTTTTTCATCTTCAACCCTCTTAGTGTCACAAAGATGGCATATTATTTAGTGTCACAAAGATGTCAGATTATTTCATCCCACTGTGTTTTTTGAATTGTCCAGCTCCAGTTTCACTATGTAGCTAGTGATCGTTTGATCTTATGTTAGCAATGCTTATTTTCTTCTTTGCACTTGTCAAAAGGGAGAGGTACATTTGATCTTCTAAATTAGGTTTGATCACCTCCTTGTAGTATCTTAATTTCATTTTATTCGTTCTCACACCACATATTCTCCTCAAATTTAAAGTGATAATATTTTTAATATTATGGATATTCTGCATGACAATGATTTACCCAAGATTTGGCATCTTTATGCCATCCTAGCTTATGTTGTTGGTGCTTTTGGTTAGAGTTTAAAGAAAATTTTCTTCTGTTTTTTGCTAGAGTTTGAAATTTTTTTGGGAGGCCTCTTGTTGTTCATGTTATTTATGTTGTTTTTCTATAACAATGCTCTCAATGGGGGAAATTATTGTTTCTAGGTGGAAGATATGATAGGGTGTATTTCTTTTATATATACATATATGTATATGTAAAAATGATATTAAATATTTTAATTAATGTGGATTTCTAAAATATCTTCTTTATGGCCCACATTGATTTTTTTTCATTAATATTTTTTAAATGTTAAGTGCCAACTCCATATTAAAGGATTGGAGGAATTACACATTTCTCAAGTACTGATCAATAAAATAATACTTTTTTACTGTCAATTACTCTCACCCTCTTTCATACTCTTTCTCTATATAAAGTTGATATAGAATAATTTACTTAAAGTAGATATTAAAATATTTTATTTATGACAGAAATTGAAATATTTTGTGTTATTAATAATCTTTTAAATGGCACTTATCAACAATTTTACTGGTAAAGTCTACTGAGGTATACATACCCTACCTCATACCCTACCCCCCTCCGGATTTGAACTTGTGACCTCTTGGGAGGAAACACATGTTCTTAACCATTATAATAAGTAAAATATTTCAATATCAACTTTGTCCTTGTGTCTTGAAGATTCTAGTGTTTACCCACTAGGGGGGTTTTGGGGGGAATATATATATATAAGAATTGAGAGAGAAAAAAATTGTTATTGCACTAGGTTTTAGGCAGAAAGACACTTTCTACAACCCCGTGTGATGGAGACATGTAATTCAATTTTGGCCATAAATAAAATATTTCAATATCCACGATAATTAAAATAATTATATGGATAAGTGTTTTCTACTTCCCCATATGAGGGAGATGTGTAATTCCTTCAATGCTTAAGGCATTTAAAGAAACATTAATAACAATTAAAATATTTCAATATAGAATTTATCATAATCTAACTTTAATCCAAGCTAGAGACCAAATTGGTGTATGAGGGATTTGAATGCTATGCTAAAGTCTATGGAGGTGTACATGTGTACATACCCTACCCCATACGGATTTGANAATTAAAATATTTCAATATAGAATTTATCATAATCTAACTTTAATCCAAGCTAGAGACCAAATTGGTGTATGAGGGATTTGAATGCTATGCTAAAGTCTATGGAGGTGTACATGTGTACATACCCTACCCCATACGGATTTGAACTGTGGCATTTTAAGAGGAAACACATATTCTTAACCATAAGGCCCACTCAAGACAATTGAAAGTAGAAAATTATTACAATTAAAAAATTTGAATGTTGAGTTTCTCAATTAGAGGGAGACTCATAATTATTTCCATGCTCAATATGGAGTATGATGTTGACACATGGAATACACACACACATAAACATTGGATCTATCCATGATCTATCATGGGTTGAGAGAAATCAAATCCCTTGAGGTGCAAACCTACCACTCCATTCAAATTTTTTAACCACTAATGTAGATCCATTTAACTCTAGATCTATCATGAGAAGAGAGGGATCAAGTCCCAAGGTGAAAACATATTTTATATTTAAAACACTTCAGGAATGGTTTTCACCTAGACATATTTGATCCCTATGGACACATGATAGATCAAGAGTTAAGATGTATCTACATTAGTTATGTTGGAATTATAACTCCTACTTGTCTTAGCCTAACGTTTCTGAGTTAATAGAATACTTAGTTTACTTTTGTGTGTGAGGAAATTACGTCTACTCTCCCATTTCATTTCATGGTATCAAAGAAGGTATATCCCTGACTCTCTCATGAGAGGGGGTTGTGATCATGCAAATTTGGCACTTCTAATCCTTTGTACATATGTAGGATTATCTTGGAGTGTGTGAAAGTAGATAGTTTTCTCTATGAGTGACTGATTATTGAATTTTTTTTAGTGTAAATATTTACGTGTGCATGTGTGAGAGATCCACCCACAACCTCTATGGCATATCACATGCCATCACCATGTACAAGCCACTTCAAATTGTGTTAGAGAATAACCCCTCTATGCTCATGCACTCCACCTTCTGAGGTCGAGGTTATATGTTGCACATTGGATGGGAGTAACTGAGGTTGTTGAACATCACACCATTGAAAAGAGAGGAAGGGGATTTGGTGACCATTTATTCCAATAAATGGCTAGTCCCAGAATCTATTTGCCAAGGGATTCATCTTGTTTATAGCCATAGTGAGACTATGTAGGGAAGTGAGGCGATATGGTACCCTATTATTATAGAAATAACATACAAAAATCCATCTACAATGGTGTTACTGCTTCTTGTAATGTTGCATATCATTGCATTTGGGATCACTATAGTTTCCAAAGAGAAGAGAAGCATTGGTCGAGTAATTCCTGAGAAAAACAAAGTTGATGTCTCTTTCCAGGATGGAAGCCTCTCAAGAACAACGCAGGAGTTGTTGACTTTGACTACTGCAAGATACCAGATATAATAAATATGCAGAACAGAAATAAAATGCTAGAAATGGTAGAATAACAATAATATATCCAACATAATCTCCACAATAACAAAGAAATGACATAAGAACAATAACATAAATAGCATGTTGATTCAGAAAGCAATGTTCATAGGCCTCTTCGACGGGGCAACCTCCAATCGAGCAACACTTTGTTAAAATAATCTCCAAGCTAGGGTTTTCATACCCTCAACCCTTATTTATACTAAATATGTCTATCAAGAGAAGCATCTAGAGGAAGATCCTTCTAGAAGTGGAAGCTTCTATTAGGTCTTCTTACATCTGCCTTGTTCTATTTTATTGAAAGGCCTTATTAATATTGACCTTTATTACATCTGAATATATTGATCTACCTATGTGTGGGTTAGGATCCTAACATGTCCGCCCCCCTTAAAAACAACCTTGTCCTCAAGGCTTGAGATGTGGAAACTGCTGTAGAATGGTATCTCGTTCCCAAGTGGCATCTGCTGGAGTCGTATCTTTCCAATGGACTAGCACTTCCTTGATGGTTCTCTGGTGTAGGTGATGGTCACGTTGGTCCAAAAATGCTTCTGGTTGTAGACAAATGGATCCTTCTTAAACTAACTCAGGAAGGCTGGTTTGAATTTGGCACCTAGTTCCAATCACCTTCTTTAAGCATGAAACATGAAAAACTGGATGTACCTTCGACTGACTAGGCAGAGCTAACTGATATGTGACTTGTCCCAAATGCTTGAGAACTGTATAAGGACCATAAAATTTGGGCACTAGCTTCTAACAATGCTCGGCCTTGAGGGAAGTTTGCTTGTATGGTTAGAGTCATAGAAACACCTGATCCCCTTCTACAAATTGACGTTCAGAGTGACCATGATCTACTTGTTGCTTCATGCGATTTTGTGCCATGACCAAGTTCTCTTTGAGGGTATGAAGAATATCCTCGTGAACTGTAAGTGTTTGTTCAACCGCCTGGACCTTCGAGGTACCCTGTAAGTATGAGAGAACTGAAGGTGGCTTCTATCCATATACCGCTTCAAAAGGAGTCATGGGAGTAGTTGTATTGTAGGAAGTGTTGTACCACCATTTGGCTAGGGGTAGCCATTGAGCCCACTAATGTTGTTTTTCAGAGGCAAAACACCTCAGATATGTTTCCAAACACTTGTTGACAACTTTCGTTTGACCATCAGTCTGGGGATGATAAGTTGTGCTGAGATGCAATTGGGTTCCGTGTAGCTTAAACAATTCTTGCCAAAAATTGCTTGTGAAAGTTGGGTCACGATAAAAAACAATAGAGTGCAGCATGCCATGAAGCTTGAAGACCTGGTCCATGAAAAGTTGAGCCACCATGGATGCAGTAAATGGGTGTTGAAGAGAGCAGAAATGAGAATACTTGGAAAGGTGATCTACAACCACCATTATGACTGATTTATTCCCTAATTTGAGTAAACCGGTAATAAAGTCCATAGAGATATCCTTCCAAATAGCAGGTGGAATTGGAAGCGGTTGTAGTGTGCCTGGAGATTTGACTGTTTCTCCCTTGTTGCGTTGACACACCTCACATTCAATGACAAAATTACGGATGTCCTATTTCATACCATCCCAGAAAAAAGAACGTTTGACCCTATCATATGTTTTGGTGAACCCTTAGTTCCCCGTTGTGGGTGTAGCATGAAGCTCAAAAAGTTCCATGGATTTAAGCTTTGATTGTTTACTTAAATACAAACGGCCTTTGTATCAAAGCTCATCCTAGAGCCAAGAGTACCATGGGGGAGCCGGAACCTTGGTCTGCAATTTTTGTATCAGATGTGAACTTTTGGGATCTTGAAGCCATTCCTGGTGCACAATTTGGAGCCAATCGAGTACAATGAAGGAAAGGGAAAAAAGGGATCCTTCTTCTTCATATTTTTAGGACAGTACATCCACCACTACATTGTCTTTTCCCTTCTTGTAAATGATCTCATAATCATAACCAAAGAGCTTGGTCACCCATTTTTGTTGCTCCTGGGAGGAAATGCGTTGTTCTAGAAAGTACTTGAGGCTTTGATGGTCGGTCTTAATTTGGAAGCATTTCCCCAAGAGATAAGGGTGCCACAGATCAATGACATGCAAAATAGCCAACATTTCCTTTTCATAAATGGGTTTGCCCATATTCCTTTCAGACAGTTGCTTGATGGTGAAGGCCAAAGGTCGACCCTCTTGCATAAGGACAACACCAATTCCTTTCCCTGAGGCATCACATTCCAACATAAAGGTCTTTGTCAAATCAGGAAGGGCCAGAACCAGAGTGGTGCACATGGCCGTCTTCAAGGTTTGAAAACATTGAGCAGCGGCTGGAGTCCAAGTGAAAGAGTTCTTTTTGAGGAGAGCAATGAGAGGTGCTGCAATCTTTCTGTACTTCTTAACAAACTTGCAATAATACCCTGTTAACTCCAGAAATACACGCAATTTTTTGAGAGTCTTTGGGTGTGGCCAGTATTGCATAGCTTCAATCTTTTTTGGATCCACCCTGACTCCATCCTTGCCAACGAGATGACCCAAGTATTCTACTTCTGAGGCACCAAAAGAAAATTTAGACTGTTTCAGGAAAAGTTGGTGCTGGGAGAGGAGATGGAGAACTTGATCCACATGAGTAAGATGGTCTGTCCAGGTTTTGCTATAGATGAGGATATCATCAAAGAAAACTAAGACAAAATGACGGAGAAAGGGATATAAGACATGATTCATGAGGCTTTGGAAGGTGGAGGGGGCATTACACAAGCCAAAGGGCATGACCAAAAACTCATAGTGGCCCTCATGAGTGCGAAAGGTCGTCTTGGTAATGTCTGCCTCTTTCATACGTATCTTGTGATAGCGCAAGCGAAGATCAAGTTTAGTAAAGAATTGGGTTCCACTCAATTCATCCAGCAGGTCATCAATGACAAGAATGGGAAATTTGTCTTTAATGGTCAGTTTGTTGAGGGCACAGAAGTCAGGACACATTCTCCAAGAACCTTCTTTTTTCAAGACCATGACTACAGGAGAAGAGTAAGGGCTCATACTAGGGCGGATAATGCCTACATTAAGGAGTTCTTGGACCATTTTCTCAATTTAATTTTTTTGTGAAAAGGGGTGGCGATATGGACAGATATTAGGAGGAAGGCTTCCGAGCACAAGGGGAATGGAATGATCATGAACACTGCGGGAAGGAGGGAGTCTTTGGGGAGTGGAAAATTCTATTTGATGTTTAGAAAGGAGAGCTTGGAGGTCATGCGGCACCGGGGGTGTCTCTGTTGCTTGGATGGCATGGAGTTGGGCAATGACACCAAAATGACCTTTTTTGAGCAAATTTTCCATGTGATGGGAACTAATGACTTCAGGTAAACCAACAATGATGCCTTGGAATTTATATTGGTGGCCTTCCTATTCGAATTACATGGTTAATGCCTTAAAATCCATGAGAATGGGACCCAAAGTTCTTAGCCAGTCGACACCCAACACAATGTCACAACCACCCATGTCGATAGAAAACATATGGGATTTTAGGTGGTAGTCACCGATTTGGAGATGCACATTTTCACAGTACCCTCCACATTTCATGGAACCACCATTGGCAATCATGATTTGGAAATTGTTGACATCATGGATGTAGCAATGAGTTTCTTGGGCAATGCATCTATGAATAAAATTATGGGTGCTTCCACTATCAACCAAAATGATGACCTTCTGATGCTTGATGTAACTGATTAACTTTAGGGTTTGGGGAGCGAAAAAGCCAGTGAGAGCATTGAGGGAAATGAAGGGTTCTACTTCGGGAGGGTCTGAGGGAGGGGTTATGTCAGTGATTTCAGGTGACTCAGACACAAGGGAAGTTTCAACATCCTCTTCCGAAATATCCTCAGAGATGGCCATAAAAATCTTTTGTTCCTTACACTTGTGGCTCAGGAAATATTTTTCATCACAATTATAACAAAGGCCTTTGAGTTGACATTCAACCATTTCATCCCTGGTTAATTTTTGGATCTTTAATGGGGCAGAGGGAGTAGTGGGAGTGAAGGGTTTGGGGCGATGGATAAAGGAGGGTTTTCAATTTTGAGATGATACAACTTGTTGTGCTTCTTTATCTCTTTTAGTATCCTCCACCCAAGTCGAGGGTCGAGCCATGAGGACATGGGCCTGAATCTCTTCCTTGAGGCCACTGATAAAACACTCTCGAAAGAAAGCATCAGTCATGCCCTCTGTTTGAAAATTCAGGTGCTCAAAGGCAGCTATGAAGCCTTCTACTATTCTGGATTGTTTCAACTTTGTCAAACGGACCAAATGGTTGGTGTCTGTATCAAAGCGTTCATAAAGCTCAGTCACAAATTGGGTCCAAGCAATATACCCTTGACAGGAAGTTTTTCTCCATTGCCACCATTGCCAACGTTCTTGATCTAAATGGAGAACACCATACCGGAGTTTAGCCAAGTCATCTGTGATGTCGTATAAAGAGAAATAATGTTCCATTTGGGTTACCTAACCAGTGGGGTCCAAGCCATCAAATTTGGTCACATCCACCCATGGAAGGCGTATGTCACGTTGAAAGTGTTGGTGCTGAAAGGTATGGGAATGGGAGGAATGTTTTCCTTCAGTCTTTGGAGGTGCTTCAGAGAAATGGTCATCTGTAGGGATCTTCAGTTTGGTGCAGAGGGATGAAAAGACAGATTCAAGTTGGGTGGTCAGTTCTTGTTTGACTTCCTCCATTGAGGACTGCATGGTTGTATTTATGGTTGCATTGATGGATGAATCGATGGAGGCAACAGTAGAATTGAGTTGTTTCACTTCTTTTTGGGTCTCAAGGAAACCAGATTGCAAGGTGTTGAAGTGAGTTTCTAGATCTTGGCTACGGGTATGGGCCATGAGAATGGGTGAACTAAAAAGGGGCGGGCGGGGTCAAATTTTTTTCCTAAAAATGATATAGATGAATGTGATAAGGGCAGAGATATGAATCCAATGGAATAGGTCTCAAATAATGGTGAAAAAATTTCCATACTTTTTTTTTTTAACACCTGTGGAGTTATACTCTGTTCTTAAGAATACTACGGTGATGAAATCCCCAAATGCTTAACCAGAAAGAAATGTGTATTTACTTGGCAACCTGAACACAGTTGTGCGTCAATAGATATGGTCTGTTTTAATTTGTTTATGTTTCTATCCCCCAAGGGCTAGGTATTCAAGGGTTCTACA
>ML777257.1:2257721-2269183 GCA_009831015.1 Picea engelmannii
TGAAATATTTTATTTATGATCCACATTGGAATATATTGATAATTTTTAAATAGCACATGTCAACCACATATCAAATATTGAATGAATTATACATCTCTTTCACTATTGGTGAAAACATAATATTTTTTTTATTTTCTATTACTTTATATTTGTCTGAGACTCTCTTTCTATATAATGTAGATATAAAATTATTTTACTTAATATGGATATTTAAATATTTTATTTATGGTGGACATTGTAATATTTTTTAAAATGCCATATGTCAACTCCATGTTGAGTATGGAAGGGTAATATATATATTTAATTTTTTCACTTTTAATTGCTATATGTGTGTGTGTGTGTGTGTGTGTGTGTGTGTGTGTAAATGGGGTGATAGGGAGGCACCATGGGTTCTTGAGCCCCTTGAGAATTCAGCAAGTTGGAAACATGGAGGGTGTCGTGCTTATCCACCGACATATGTCCTCCTCCAGAGATCATAGCATTTAATGATGGCATGTGTGAATTCCTACGGAAGGTACATGAAGGTGTAGTGTCCCCAACTAGGCTAGGCTGGAATATTATGTTTATTTTCCATAAATTGTTATTTCTTTGTGTAAATTTGTCAAACACTTTGCAATAATGTGTTTTCTAACAATTTACTTATATAGGAATATTGTCAAACATATTGTATGCATCCATTACTAAAAATAGAGAAGATAACCATGGAATCTTATTATGGTTTGAAACCACCAAATCAAAATAGTACAACGATATCTATGAGTTGTAACAAAAGGTGAAAAAACACTCCTAAACACATCTAATGGTTGCAAGGAAGCTGCAATATCTACTACAAAAAACAAATAAGAAAACTAATAATGATGCCAAAAATCCTCGAGAGGTAATGAGTCCTCCTCTGACACTGTTTGACCCTTGTCTGTGCAGTGTCGATCTACCCCTTAGACGCCTCTTGCAACACTCTAGCCACTCGTACCATATAGATCTACAACTTTGGTTTGTAGATATCCTAGCGAGACATAGCTAGACAACTAGTGATGCATCACGGGACCCCCATGCTCAACTTGTGATGATGCCCTCTACCCTAGTTTCCCTAAAACCCCTATGGTACCTACAAAATCGATTGACCTCCTCTGGAAAGTTTCACAAGTCTCATGTGGAAGTCAATGTACCACCAACTAAAACAAATACCAACTAAAAACTATAATGAATATTATGTATGGATTCTCCTCCTTGTTTAGCTAGGGTAGGTGTTGCACCATCGAAACCAAACTGCAATGATGGAAGGGTTTTGCTAAACCCTAAAAAAACAATGGCTCCAAGAGAACCATCCAAGTAATCAATCAAATCATAATGCCAAAGAGAAGGTTTACCCCTCTCTTTATCCTTTCTTCGGGCCTTCTAAATCTCCCCCATTTTGACCAAATCAAACCCTCACTTTATTTTCCTTCCAATTTCATTTAAATATAATTATTTATCTTTATGTAATGTCACTTTAGGATTTGTCATTCTTTAACCTATTGAAACCAAATAACCTTCTTGACTCTCTTGTCCTTGCTGACTATAGCCTACAGGATTTGTATAGGCTATTAATTCATCCTTCGTTATGATTAATTAGAAGGGGAAGTTATAGTCCACCCTTCCCAATATTGTTTTTCCTCAAGCAATTCCAATTCAAGGTGCTACAAAATCTACTCTCCTTCCTAAGTAGCATCCTTTGCGGGAAATCCTCTCCATATGACTAAGTACTTTCAAATGACTTTTCTTCTCAACCTCCTCTCGTTGACATCAATGATCCTCTCGAGGGATAGAACCAACTACCCTTCCTCATCTAGTGGAGGAAGGTCTCCCGAAGTGATGACCTGCTATATAAATGTCTTCGTGAGGCAGGATACATGGAAGGTGTTGTGGATCCTGCTACCCTCTAGTAGATTGAGATTGTATGCTACCTCCCCAACTCTCTTGATCACTATGTAGGGTCCATAAAAGTGATCCTTCAACTTCTCTTCACCACTCTTCTTTAGCGATGACTGTTTGTAAGGATGCAACCTAAGAAAAACTAGGTCCCCAACCTCAAATCTGTGTTCCACCCTATACCTATCTGCATACATATTCTGTTGATCCTAAGCGGCTTGAAAATTCTCCTTCAAGACTCTCATGATGTCTTGGATTTCCTACAACCAATCTTTGTCCTTGGGATCTAGATGCTCTCCCCAAACATAAAATCCACAAAGGATGGGGCATCATAGACATATAATGCCCTAAATGGGCTCATCCCGATGGACATGTGATGAGTGGTATTGTAACAATGTTCCCTGAGATGCGACCACTTTATCCATGCCCAATGTTTCCTTGACATGTAGTTCCTCATGTACCACTCATTCCATTTGTTTACTATCTCGGTCTTCCCATATATCTGGGGGTGGTAGCTAGTACTAGATGCCAACTCTGTCCTAGATAAAATGAAAAAATCCTACCAAAACGCATTGAGAAACCTGCTATCTTGGTCACTGACTATTTTCCTAGGAAGACCATGTATTATGAACACCTCCCTGAAGAATATATATACTACCTAAGATTTGTTATACTATGAAGGAATGGCAATGAAGTGCACATATTTAGGTAATATGTCCACTACCACATAGATACAATCCCTTCCTTGCACCTTTGGAAACCTTGTAATGAATTCCATGTAAATAATATTCCACTTGTGCTTTGGAATTGGTAATGGTTGAAGCAGTCCCACATGATGTGTAAATTTTGACTTATTTTGTTGGTAATTCCTGCACTCCCTCACATGAAGGTGTACATCCTCCTTGAGACCCTTCCAGGAGAATCTCTCCCTCACCTTCCTGTACGTATTCAGATACCCCCGGTGCCCTACTAGTGGTGCGTCATATGCTTCCCTCAAAATATTATCCTTGAGATTGGACTTAGGGACAAGATAGATCTTGACATTTTAGTAGATGATGTCATCCACTACCCTCTACTTGTCATCCTAAATACTGCCCTCTATCACCTCATAGGTGAATCTATTCTTGGTGTATTCCACCAAAAGAATGGACTTCCAATCTGTTGATATATTTTTCATGGATAAGGTTGTAGGTCTCCTGGATAAGGTGTCAACAACTATGTTTTTCTTCCCCTTTACACAATCAATGTCAAAATCATATGCATGCACCTTACTCACCCATTTTTTTTGCCTCTCATTCAGGTCCAGTTGCTCCAAGAGATATCTCAAGCTGTTGTCGTTAGTCCTAACCACAAAGCATATTCCTACCAAGTATTGTCTAAACTTATCAATGCATGCATGATGGCCAACATATCCTTATCATAGATCAGATAGAGCTTCTCTATCTCTCTTAGATTTATGCTCTATAAATCTATTGGGTGTCAGTTCTGCATCAATACTACTCCTATCCCTTCACCATATGCATCACACTCCAGTACAAAAGGCAGCGTGAAATATGGGAGTGCTAATACTGGGAAATTTCTCATCACCCTCTTCATTATGTCGAATGTTACATGTTCCTCCTTTGACCATCATAATGACCCCTTCTTGGTGAGGTCTATCAATGGCACAACTAGTTGTGAAAATCCTTTCACAAAGCGGTTGTAATAAATGCATATCCCAAACAATCCTCACATATCTTTGAGTGATATGGGGGTGGGACACTATAGGATTATATGGATATTCTCCTGATGCACCTTTACTCCCTCAACACCAATCACGTGCCCCAAATAGAGGATCTTTGTCAACCCAAACTCACACTTTTCCTCCTTAGAAAAAATGATTGCTCCTACATAATGGTGAGAATATCATCCACATTTGTGTGTTTGTTTTGTCACATGGGTGAGAAAAAACACAACACTTAACTTCTTAGTTAAGTCATCTAAACAAGACAGAGGTTTGTGAGTTGATTAAATAACCAAATAAACATGAAACAAGGAAATGAAACTAAAAAAAAAATAAAAAATGTTTGAGAATCTTGCAAGAAGTAGAAACATGAAAAGCAAAAAATGACCATCATATAGCTACTAATGGATCAATATATTGATAGGCTAACACCGTAGAAAAAGGCAGGGACTTATGAATCCCCTCTTCTTCCTTGGGAGGGATCTTGAGTTCCCTGATAGAGAGCTCTTCTCTTCATGCAATGGAAAGTGACAATGGTGAAGAAATACAATGCCAATCCTCTCAAGAGGTGAGTGGAATGGCCCTTGCTATAGTGCTTGAATGATTCAAAGAGAAAAGAGGATTCTCCAAGAAGAATTCTTGCAGCATAACAATACCTTGAAGTTCTTATTTTTCTAGCACACCCATGGCACGCATTTATAGTGTCTAATCATGGCAAGATAGAATTGGTTCATAGTGTGAACAAGGGGAATTTTAGGGCACTTCTTATCCCTTGACCCGACTCTAAGCTAGATTTCGCTAAGATATGAGTGTCAAATCGTGTTGGGGGTCAGACTAGAAGTGGTTGAGAGGCCGACAAGATTCATAAATGTGTCATTGATGAGAAGTGCACAAATTTTCTTGTAGACAGTCGTGCATCTTGTGCATAGTGCACGGTGAGGGTTGTGTTAGCCTGTGCATTCTACACACTGTGCGTGTGCTTCCTTTGGTGAATTTGCACACTCTAATTTTTGAACCGGGTGTATAGTTTTGTGCCTTTTTGATGGATTTTGATGTTGTAGGTGTACTAATTGCTGTTGGAATTGATGTTTTTCTTTAGCCATTGTGTGCAATGTTGTGGATGATTTTCCAGTGATAAAAAATGCCCCCTGATGTGTGAGGTTAGGAGCATATGTATAGCAAAAATACATCAATGTTTCTTTTTCTGAGAGTGCCATTGTAAGGAAGGGTGAAGAGAGAAACTGCAAGAGTGATCTGGAAGAGGGAGAGGGAAAACTATGAGAACCAAACCTTTCTCTCGAGAGAAAAAATAAAATCTATATACAAACGAGGCAAGCATGCTCGATGCTCATGTCATGAAACGAAAATGTGGGACTTTAACTGAAGATGTATGATGATGTAGACAGCTACAGTTCCCTCAGGGGCAGTTGAAAATGACAAATGATGGTTCTGACTGGTGAACTGGATCTGAAGCGAGTAATGGACGACTGTAAGAAGTTTTGATGACTTATAGGCATTGGTGGCCTAACAAATTCATAGGTCTTCGACTGGTATGAAAAACTGCAAAAGTCGCATAGTAAGACCCACCGTAACATGAGATATTTTTGAAGTTGAATGCTATGGGAGTCAATGGAATCATAAAGCAATGATTATTCTCTTTGTTTCATCCAAGACTTCTCATTGAAAAGGTAATGAGAGTCAAGATACTTCCGCCCTTATGGAAAATATGTTGATGTCGGCATGAAGGGAGATGTGACGCCAAGAAGAAAAGGGCTTATTGAAATCCATTGAGTAATAGATGATATCAAGTACTGATGGGTAACATGGATGAAGTCAAGACATTATGGGAATCAAGACTGCCCTTGGTTGGGGTGTGTTAGCACTCTGTAATTTGCCCAAGGCTGGAGAGGCAGTCATAGAGGCAACATCAAAACCACTTTGAGTATTGGATCTATCCCTCCAAGACTTAGAGAGGGATATCTCTATCTGATATAGCTTGGTTTGAAGAGAATATTAGGCTAGCTATGAAGAACAGTGGTTTGTTTATGGATTTTGAGTTGGGAAGAGAAAAGAAACCATGAGCTATGGAGTCACTGAAATGAACAATCAAAAATCCATGTCAACAGGCTAATATTTGCAGGGCAAGGTAGACAACTCACTGGATCCATCAATTTAAATGAAATGGGTGAGATGAAAATAGGTCAAGAAATCCAATTAAACACAGAGCAACTAAGAATTCTGAGTTTAATTTTTAGTGGAAAACACAAAAAACTATACCAAGCCAGAGACAGAGGGTGCATTAAAACCAATTCTATTCTTAATCTTCTTGGAATAATTCAGAGGAAGACATTAATTATGATAACAGAGAAAAAAATTAACACAGAGGAATGCACATCACCAGTCGGAATAGTCACAAGAATCCTGCATCATAGCACTGTCTCATTGAATTGATGAAAAAATACTGAAAGCTCAGTGAGCTGTTTTAAAAAAAAATTTAATTCATGGTCCTCGAATGATCAACCTTTACATTAAAATTCATCTCTGAATAAATAGGGGAGATACCCCAACAAGTTTCAAGAGTCATTTTTAACTGCCTCGGCCAAAAATAGCCACGAATCCCCCAAATTCTGGAACTGCCTACCATGAAAGACGGGCCTAATTTATGCAAAAAGGGGTCCGAACAGACATTTGTTTCTATTCAACTCTGAAACCTGGGAAAAAATTGAAGGAATTTATTGGATATGGGCATGTACTGGACAAAAACATCCTTCGGTTTTTCCAAATTCGTCTCCCACTGGCTGTAACAGCTCCCGCAAAATCAGGACTGTAACAGAAAAGCGAAAATCTGGAAAAAAGGGCCTCGAAGATGGCTTCGATTCTCCCTGCTCGTGGCCCCTGTGAAAAAAATGAGAGAGATTTTTGTTCTTCATCCTGTTACGGAGAAAAACCTCTCTCGGTTTTTAAAAAATTTGTTTTCATTTGCCCAGAATATCCTTCAAAAAAAGACGTGATGAACAGGCAAAAAATGGTGAAAATGAGAAAAGTGGTTTTGTTTTCGGGAAGGCGGTATTCCAGACCCCCCTAATGTGGTAAGCGGTTTTAGGGGGGGTGGGGGGTGGGGGGGGCACTGGAATAGGGTGCTGACACGTGTATGGGGGGTGGTATTGGAAAACAACTATTCTGGACCCCCCCCCCCTCTCGTTAAACTCCGGATAGTGAGGGGGGGTCTGGAATTTTTAACGGTCGTTTGATTTATTTGATGTGAAATTGGATGGGGCGTGATGTGCAAATTTGTGCATGGAGTTTTGGGTGGGGTAGACTTAGGATAGCATGATTTTTTAGTTTTTAGTTTTTTGATATTTTTTATTATATGTTTTTGTTATGTGTTATGTTTTGTTTTATGTTTTTGTTTAGTTATTTTTGTTTATGTTTTTTATTTGTTTTATATTGTTTTATATATATTTTGTTTTATTAAGTTTTATTTTTTATATTTTGTTTTTTATATATGTTTTATATTTTTTAATTGTTTTATCTAATCTAAAAACTAACCTACTTGTTAAACTAACTTAATTAATTAATTAATTAATCATTAATTAATTAATAGTTAGTCTAACAATTATTTTATTTTAAATTATCCTATCAAAACAACTTTGTTAGGCTAACAAGTATTAGAGAAGGTTACTAACCCTTTAACATTATTCGTTCATTATCCTAAGTTCATTTATTCATGGATGGAAGGTGGGTGAGGCGTACTCAAAGGGTCGAAAAGACAAGGGAGTGAAGGCGCAGCGGAGGATGAAGGATGCAACAGGATGAGGAGGATCGAGTGAAATGGATGGAGGGGAAAAAAGGGGGTCAACCGAGCCAGAAGTCTTCATCACAGGGGAAATGCCAAATCCACAGTCGAAGAATCGAGTTGCCTATAATTATAGGACCCCAACATAGGCTCCACCTAGGGATGGCAACTCTTTTAGGAGGTGTCAAGAACCATTGAACTTTGAACATTCAGACCAGTGCTTTATCCATTGGGCTGATCCCAAAATCTTATTCTGCAACCTGTACTTGTTTTGATCTTGCAACTGAAACCAAATTAAGATAAACACTACTGAAAAAGAGATGCTCAGAATGTGGAGCTTATTCGAAATTGCTACCTACCCTACACTACCGACAATTTCATCGTTCTAAATGATACAATAATGCCAGTGCATCCAATCAAGCAACTGCTCTACTAGCTCTACTCTTTCAATGTTTTTAATCAATATCAGAAATAGAACTTGCACGAGAAACACATACTGATTTCCAACATGATCCTTACAACACAAAGTCCTGGGTTTGTGGACAATTCCAGAGACTTTGGAAACCAATGGGTATTCTGAATAGAAAAATTCTTCCATGTAGGAAGCTACAGGATCATGATAAACATGACCTATTTCCTGATTTTCAAAATCAACCAATTCAACCTCATGATCTAGTACTATATTTACGTTGTCTAGATCCTCAAAAAATTTCTGATATGGCTGCAAATGTTCTGATGGGCTTTGTAATGTGACTTCTACTGAAAAAAGACAATGAAGTTGACTTCTTGATCATATCAATATCATAACAACTTTTTATCCCATAGTTGGATGATGGAAAAAGATTTTGACAACACAAGTCATCCAACCGATCATCTATTGGATCCTATAGAAATTGAGCTGACTGTTGTATTGGTTCCACTGAAACTTCTTGATTTTCTGTGTATTTATCCTTTAGCATATACTCAAGATTATTTTTCAAAAACTGAAATGAATTAAATCATAATGGTATAGAGTTATTGTGGATTAACTCATAATTTGTCTCAGGCTCTAAGCTTTCATTAGGAATTTGAAAATCAATGTAGGTCAAGGGCTGTGATTCTGGGTTTAGAACAACCTCCATATCCTTAATGGCATCTTCAACTGATTGATCAGAGAAATTTCTGTCTTCACTATTTTCAACTAGCCTAGAGTTCCCTTTCAGAAATTGAAAAGATGAGAAACATAAGGGCAAAGTGTTTTCACTTACTCTGAGATTTTTTGCACTTTGATCCTTGCTGTCATAATTTCCATGTGCAGATTGATTGTCATATCTACACTGTAATTGATCTTCTTCCTGCCAACAAAATGTTGTTGTTTTCTATGGACAGTCAACCTTTATTTCAACCTCATGATCATCATCATACTGGTCACACTTGGGTAAATCATCCATGGATGAAATGCCATTGAACATGCATATCATGTCAGGAGAATCTTCCATCACTCTCTGATTTTGAACTTCATCTTCGACTATATGGTGAATGGAATACATGAAAGAATCATTATCCAAATCATGGTACCCTGGATGAACAACAAAATGTTGGGGAACAGTGATCCTCAATGGAATATGATGTCTTTCGACAGCAAGTTCATATTTCCTATTGATCTTCGGCATCATCTCTTCCATGGCACTAGCCAAAATCTCCAGTTTAGCTTCTAATGACTTCAGCTGCTCCATTTATTTGTCCTTTAACTTTGACCTCTTGATCAACAAGTTGTTCTCCACATCAACTGCAATGCTCTGCATTTCTTCAAGGCTTGTAGTGTTCATTTCTTTTAACTGAAATGTCATCTTAGGATCGAAGGAATCTGGGTAATGCAAGTGAGTTGATCCTGGGGGTGGCCTTATATCAGCAGGTATTGCATGATATACCTTATTGAATATGGTTGAGAACTGTTGTACTATCTCTCCAGGCTTTCTTTTCAAGTGGTCATATTCTTCTAGGATGAGGAAAATATTTCCCTTGATCACCCACCTATCTAAGAAAACTTGAATGAACTGATGAAAATTTTTTATGCTTGCAGATGGAAGATTTCTAAACCAATTTTTAACTTTGCCTTGCAAAGATAGGGAAAACATCCTGATACAGACATCATCATCTTCAACCTCATAAAGGTCAAGGAAATCCTCAAGGTTTTGAATATGTTTTTCAGTAGTAATGTTGGCATTCTCTCCATCAAACTTGGGTAGATTATTGATGTAATTGACAGAGAGGTCATGGAGAAAAGGAGGCAAATCTAGAGGCTTGTATCGGTCTGGGAATTTTGAAATCACAGGAGATGAAGCAAGGGGCTTACAACCATCCAGAGGTTTAGCAAGAGTAGGAGATAAAGCAGGAGGCTTATGTCTCACTAGGGTTTCTACAGGTGCATCTGGGATGTGCACAGGTGTATGAGTATGTTCATAATCTACAATTGGGGATATGATTTCTTGAGACTCATCAATTAACAGATGGTCAAAGTAATCTTCAACAATATACTTTTGATTAGGCTTAGAAAAAGACAAGACATAATTGTAGATAAAACCAAAGATGTCTTGAATGAAATTTGATCTTGAGTACCTGGTCTTTCTAGGCTGCTTGGCCATACTTTAGGTTCTTCCTCCAGTGGATTCTTTGAGTTTGGCACTGTCTGGAGCTTATTGGAGTCACCAGGTGAATGATCTCAACCTTCTTGTTTCTGTTCACTATCCACCATCAATGATAATATCTGGAGCTTTGAAGTGTACTACTGGGGAAACCTTCCCCAGTGGAGTCACCATTCTATTAGCACTCTATAATTTGCCCAAGGCTGGAGAGGCAGTCACAGAGGAAACAAAAAAACCACTTCGAGTCTTGGATGTAGCCATCCAAGACTCAGAGAGGGATCTCTCTGTCTGATATATCTTGTTTTGAAGAGAATATTAGGCTAGCTATGAAGAACATGGGTTTGTTTATGGATTTTGAGTTGGGAAGTGAAAAGAAACCATGGGCTATGGAGTCACTGAAACGAACAATCAAAAATCCATGTCAACAGGATAATATTTGTAGGGAAAGGTAGACAAATCACTGGATCCTTCAATTTAAATGAAATGGGTGAGATGAAAATAGGTCAAGAAATCCAATTAAACACAGAGTAACTAAGAATTCTGAGTTTAATTTTCAGTGGAAAACACAAAAAACTATACCAAGCCAGAGACAGAGGGTGCATTAAAACCAATTCTGTTCTTAATATTCTTGGAATAATTCATAGGAAGACATTAATTATGATAACAGAGAAACAAATTAACATAGAGGGATGCACATCACTAGTCGGAATAGTCACAAGAATCCTGCATTATAGCATTTTCTCATTGAATTGATGAAAAAATACTGAAAGCTCGGCGAGCTGTTTTACAAAAAAATTTAATTCACGGTCCTCAAATGATCAACCTTTACATTAAAAATCATCTCTGAATAAATAAGGGAGATCCCCCAACAATTTTCAAGAGTCAGTTTTAACCGCCTCAGCCAAAAATAGCCACGAATCCCCCAAATTTTGGAACTGCCTGCCATGAAAGACGAGCCTAATTTATGCAAAAAGGGGTCCGAACAGACATCTGTTTCTATTCAATGCTGACAACTGGGAAAAAACTGAAGGATTTTATTGGATATGGTCATGTGCTGGACAAAAACCTCCTTCATTTTTTCCAAATTCGTCTCCCGCTGGCCGTAACAACTCCCACAAAATCAGGACTGTAACAGAAAAGCGAAAATCTGGAAAAAAGGGCCTCGAAGATGGATTCGATTCTCCCTGCTCGTGGCCCATATGAAAAAAATGAGAGAGGTTTTTGTTCTTCATCCTATTACGGAGAAAAACCTCTTGGTTTTTAAAAAATTCGTTTTCATTTGCCTATAATATCCTCCAGAAAAAGATGTGCTGAACAGGCAAAAAATGGTGAAAATGAGAAAAGTGGTTTTGTTTTCGAGAAGGCGGTATTCCGGACCCCCCCTAAGGTGGTAAGTGGTTTTTTTTTTTTG
>ML777257.1:2269236-2283436 GCA_009831015.1 Picea engelmannii
TTAAACTCCAAATAGTGAGGGGGGGTCCGGAATTTTTAACGGTCGTTTGATTTATTTGATGTGAAATTGGATGGGGCGTGATGTGTAAAGTTGTGCATGGAGTTTTGGGTGAGGTAGACTTAGGATAACATGCTTTTTTAGTTTTAGTTTTTTGATATTTTTTATTATATCTTTTTGTTATGTGTTACGTTTTGTTTTATGTTTTTGTTTAGTTATTTTTGTTTATGTTTTTTATTTGTTTTATATTGTTTTATATATTTTTTGTTTTATTATGTTTTATTTTTTAGTTTTTGTTTTTATATATGTTTTATATTTTATATTTTGTTTTTTTATATATGTTTTATATTTTTTAATTGTTTTATGTAATCTAAAAACTAACCTACTTATTAAACTAACTTAATTAATTAATTAATTAATCATTAATTAATTAATAGTTAGTCTAACAATTATTTTATTTTAAATTATCCTATCAAAAAAACTTTGTTAGGCTAACAAGTATTAGAGAAGGTTACTAACACTTTAACATTATTCGTTCATTATCCTAAGTTCATTTATTCATGGATGGAAGGTGGGTGAGGTGTACTCAAAGGGTCGAAAAGACAAGGGAGTGAAGGCGCAGCGGAGGATGAAGGATGCAACAGGATGATGGAGGATCGGGCGAAATGGATGGAGGGGAAAAAAGGGGGTCAACCGAGCCAGAAGTCTTCATCATGGGGGAAATGCCAAATCCACAGTCAAAGAATCGAGTTTCCTATAATTATAGGACCCCAACAGGGTGTTGAGGGAGGATTGGCAGCAAGCGTAAAAATGGATCTAGCGTTAGGGGGATGACTAGATATGGGGTTAAACTGTGTTGGAGGCTAAAAAAGTGGGCAAACTCAGAGATTGTGGGTACATGGATTTGGGATACTCGAGGTTTGTTAATGACGTCGATATGAAAAAAGGGTGGATTCCCCAGCCAAGGGAGACATGGGTTTCTTTTCCAGGTAAAAGAAGGCCATCGAGGATGATGACTAGAAAGATATGTATATGCTGGAAATAAGGGATTTATACAATTACCAAAGAAATAAAGAATAATTTGGGTTGAGTATACAGATACAAAAATGGGTGCCCTAGTGAAATATGACTTGGCCTGTTTAGAGCACAAGTTTGTGAAAGAGAGCTAGTGGAGTGTGGGGGCCCCATAGGTGGGTTTCTATATTAGGTAAGTGGATGGAGGACAATCTGCAGATGGGAAAACTAATGGTGGATGAGATGGAGGGTTAATGAAACTGCGGGAGTGAAATCAATAGAACCGAGTGTAAGATGATATGAACCAAGAATCCATTGGGAAAGTTAGAAATATGATGAGAAGAAGTATGGGGTTCATTCTTGGAAGTGAAAAATACTATCAGGACTCCCAACCCTAGGGGGAGAAATCAACATGAGTGTCAAGATGCCAAGGGGAACTATGAATGGGACAACTCATGTGGGGGAGAGTGATATTGGATGATAGTACCAAAATATGGCAGAGGTAAATATACTATAGATCCAAATGTAGGGACCCTAAAGGTAAATGTTAGAGGGTGTGAATGGGATATGAAATTATTAACAG
Organism: Picea engelmannii; assembly: GCA_009831015.1. Lineage (NCBI taxonomy): Eukaryota > Viridiplantae > Streptophyta > Pinopsida > Pinales > Pinaceae > Picea > Picea engelmannii. The sequence continues at coordinate 2,270,831 of ML777257.1, forward strand.
AGGGAGTAACTACATGCAAGTGTCATACATATACCTGAAGGGGTTGTAATCTTGTTGAACAATTACCTGCACACATAAAAACCAAATAATCTACGTGAACAATATTTGATTATAAAGAACATATAAAATCTATTTGATAAAACTGAAAGTGAGCATGCGTACCTGAACGTGGCATGAGAAAATTCTCCTCTAATTAAAAGTGTAGATGATAACCCAAGGAATGAGAATGTGTAGATGGCTAGATCAATATCTCATGGCTAAGAATGGATTGGAAAACAAAGGTTTTGGGATCCTGTAACAAACGGTGGAAGTTGGGAAAAAGGGACTATATATGGATGGTGGGCCCACAATTCCACCTCATTTGTACTTGACACTACTTATGATCTGATGAGAGAGATGTGAGGATATTTCAAGATTACAGGAGCATGAGGCTATCGATCTAGGAGCGGTGAGAGACAGGTTAGTGGAACTATCATCCTGCATTGTGTGAGGTTGATAGATTATAGGTAGGGGTTGTACAGAGGGCTGTACAGGGGTTTTTAAGGGTAGGGGCCTACAAGTGCACAAGGAAAGGAGGAATACCTGTGTATGTGTGCACGGGTAAACCTCAATTTCCCACACATTATGTGTGGGTTTTTTCCTAACAGTCTCGCATTGAGGAGTGCATGACTATGGTGAGGAAACATGCACATATTATGTAGTTGTGCTTGAGACAACCATGCATGTGGGCGCTTGAATAGGACAGATAGGGGCGGATAGGATGCACGCCTATATGAGTGACAACTACGCACCCATGCGCAGCTGTGGGTGAGACAATTGAGAATCAGTATGCAACTTTACGAAGAACATTCATGCACAAGTGCACAACTGTATGGGGAAAAGTCGCGCACTATGTGCGGCTCAGGGGTGTATGATTTTTTTTTATTTTCATAGTTTTTGATGGATGATGTGGCTAATCAAGTGTTTTTGGGTGAATGCAGGTGATCAATAGAGTCTCGAGCATGATGTCAGTCCATTGGAGAGAGCGAGACTGGGACCGACTGAGAGAGGTTGTGAGGGAGCATCCCAGTGTATGTAGACACTTGGCATCCTATGGGTTGCTTAAGTTTTTTTACTATCCCTTGATACGATCACAGTAGTTCCTGCTCCAATTTTTTATCATGATGTGGAGCACTGATCTGTAGTTCTTTATGGTGAGGGGGGAGCAATTGACATTCTCTAGGATAGAGGACATGTACCTTTTGACAAGACTCCCATTCTGTGGGAGGGCATTGGCCATGGATCCCCATCTTCTAGGGGAGGATAGGGTGGAGACCATGGATGCTCGGCATTGTTCTAGGCTGAACCCTATGTCTAGTTTGATCGTTCGGATTGAGGACATCAATAAATTATTGACTGAGTGCATCACAACCATGGTGGTGAGGATATACAGATCCTTGGGCACTCAACAGATCATAGGTGGTCAGCGAAGGGTGGTGGAGGAGGTCCTGGATGGGAACCTTTTTGCATGGGGTGTACTGATGAAAACCTGGATGATGTCCTAGTTGAACTAGTGTCGGTGTTCCGACTCCGGTGACTTTGCATTAGTGTCCATTTTGGGGGCCTGGTTTTTGGAGAGGGAGCCTTTATTTTTCCCATGGATTCTTTTGGAACCAACATCATGGAGAGAACCACGATTGATGCGATGGGAACATGTCTTGGTGTGACATGGAGAAGGGGATGGAGGCCACTACTTCACGACCATGATTTATTGAGTGTGGCATTAGATGCCACAAGTGATTCTGTGATATCCATACACAGGTATGGACTAAAAATAGGATTCAGACATGGTGATACCTCTTGGGGAGGACTGGGACCAAAGAGTTACCTGTTGTATATGTTTATTTTGATTTTGGTAGATAACATTTATCAAACATGTATATGGATGTTGACATTATATTTGTGTTGTTTTGCAAATGTTGGACCCTTGGGGTGAGAGGCAGAGGTCATCTAGGAGCTAGCTCGATGGGATTCAACTCAAGAGGAGGACGCAGAGCTGAGGTTTGGGAAGAGACATCAACGAGATGACATCGATGTAGAACCATCCAGAGAGCCACGAGGAGATGATGAGGCCATGCTAGAGGATTTGCGCCTATGATTCAAGTGAGTCCTTCAAGGTGTTACTAAGGGCATGTGGGCCCACATCCAGGATGAGGAGGTTGTGGACCAGTGTGTGGGGGTACCGACAGAGTGTCAGATGTTGATCCGTAGAGTAGCAGTGGCGGGGGAAACGATAAGGATGATGTCTCAGATGAGGAGGTATTGGGAGGCCTGATGGCAAATGCGTTGACGATCATCTCGAGAGAGGTGAGACCCACACTTTTGTGTATGAAGGTAGATGAGGAGGTCATCGTACCGGGGGTCATCGGAGGGAATGAAAGAAGAGGTGTTCATTGGGGAAATCCTCATTGATGAAGGAATATTTGGCATCTGATGGAAAATCCGTAATGAGTTATGCTAGGACCGGACCTTTCTTTCTTTTAGGAGTAGATAACTCGAGATCATATTCCTGGAGGATAAAGATCGATTGGGAAAACATTTCATGGATCTGTCGTCGACTAAGAAAGTACTACATGGGGTAGGAATCTTCTACGACCTTGGTAGTTCGAAGCAGAATATAATCCCACAATTTTTGGAATGCGAGGACAACTGCTAGTGCGAGTTTCTCATCATGATTATACTTCAAGGGTGGTCCTCAAAGTTTTTTACTAATGTAGTAAATCGCATGTTCATGCACATCATCCCCTAATTGGATGAGGATCATGTTGAGGGGTACTAAATCCATTTAACTCAACAGTAGGAACCAAACCCACCACCGAGGCCCAATTAGACTCTGCAACGTTTAATAGTGGAATGACTCTCCATTTCCCGCGATCCGACCAAAATAATCGATCGGCTTTACATTTTCTTGTGAAGGCTTTCTCCTTCAGGTCGAACATTCTCTTTTTGTGTTTTCTCTTAGGTGGGACAGATATATAATAATGCTGGTATAAACCAACTGAGTGACAAACTGGGAATAAACTTAACTACTGGAGAAGAGGTTGAGCTTGGGATAACCTTTTCACTCTAGCATGCAGACAGTGGTCGTCTACCACAAGCCTAGTACTAATATGTTAACCATGCAAGTATTCCAATTACTGACTGAGATACAATTTATCATAAGAAAAAATGCATGTGATAAATGATGGAAAGTAAAATAATTCACTTAACTCTAATGATCAATCACATAATAACACTACGATTTATTTTCATCATTAAACACGAGAACTATAAAAACATTGAATCAGATAACTTATCAACATATTTAGTAGTTCTTACTTGTTACAAGATACATTCCTGAGATGAAATAAGAAATAATTCTTCTCCACATCCAATCATACAAGCATTTGATGAAAAAACACAAACTTGTCTCTGGTCCCAAAAGGACTTCTCAATTAAAGGCAGCTCTGAAATAGTTCTTTACATAACAAAAAATGAGGGTCTTTGCAACAACCATCGACCCTTGCTAATAGGTCGATCCTCCTATTTATAACATACTATTAACTAAAAAAAGATATTAAATTGCAACTAAGTAAAACAAAACTCGCTAGATGGCGCTTTTTTATATCAGTCTTTCTAAGAGTCATCTTAGGATATCACTTAAGTGGATGAATCTTATCGTACTCCCACCATTTGAAAAAAATATCCTCATATGTGTTAGCGTATGAAAACCTGTGTTGATCCATTGGGGCTGAAAGGATCTCCTTGATCTCTACTGCATGTGCCCGATATTTGACTATTTTGGCACTTAACTGTTGTAGCATTGTCCGAGCCTTGATCGGGTGCTCCGTAAACTATTGCACTTGTCCTAGCACCATGTTCACCACCTTTGTTATCTCTGCAACCCACGATGAGTCTTGCTCGGTATGTAATTTGACGATGTTTCGCAAGTCAAAAAATTCATCAGGTGCACCAAATTTCGGAAGACCGATGTCTCTCATCGCTCGGTTGACCTTGGTCAAATTATTTTTTCACTCAGCTCACTTTTCTTGGATCTTCCGATGAGGCTCGTGGGCCATTATCACCTAGTACTTAGCCGATTTCTTTATGCGGTCAATGCTACTATCTCTGAGTACCCAAATGCTGTGATCTTCGGTGTCTCGGCCCTACTGAATGACGTTGATGTAGTGACAATCCTTTCCATGGATTGGTGTGCTTTCTCATACCATCTCTCCATATCTTTACACATTTCTAGTGCCATGAGGGTGTCTTCTTGGTACTTGGATACTCTTGCAGTGAACAAATGCCGTTCATTTGTAAATTTATTATAGGTTTCTTGGAACTCGTTCCTTAGGAATACCGTGACTTGTTTGGTATACTGGTAATAATTTTCCAAATGGTGCAGATGTTCAAACTCTTTCAGGGTAGTGGCCAGTTCCTCTTCATCCCTTTTTTCTCTGTCCAAGGTGGCATCTGAGATTTCCATCCCTACGCCGATAAGTTCATATGTTTTGGCATGCTCTGTATTTATCAAATTTTCCTTCGTGGTGATGAGGATGGAGCGATCTAGAGTGATCCTCCTCTTCTTGGTGGCTCTCTGTATGATACATTTTATTTTCCAGTCATAAGAGATGGAATGTGTTGGAGGCATGACAAAGACTGAGGCAGAAAATCAAGGTGTTTTTGGGAAAGAAAGAATGCATAAGGAAAGTGACAGTAGGAAGGAAACACAGCAAGCATGCATGCAAGGAAGGAAACAACTGGAAGGAAGAAAAACACGCACACATGGGAGGAAGACCTAACGATGCTAGAGTTAGGGTTTTGGGTAATGCATTGTAATGGATGAAGAGCCAAAATATGTATAAATATAGATAATTAGGTATCCTAAAACAGTGGGGGTTTTTGTTATTATTGTTTAGAGGTTACGAAGATAAGTCAATATTATAGTGAACCGATATGTAATATTTTGTTGTATGATCTATTTTATATAAGTTGTTGAGATGAGGAAGAGAAAAGAGGGTAGATCTTGAGGATTAGAGAGCAGGATGGGGATCTTGGTACGATCTAGTCCGCCTCATATAGATATTTCCCGACGGGGAAGAGTCGTAAGCGCGCAACGCATAGTCACAAAACAACTATAATAAAAAAGTTGAGAGCCAAATCTTTGTGGACGTAGCCCAAGAGGAGGTGAATCATGATAACATTTGTGTTGTGTGATGAATGCATGCTTATCTTTATCATCTCTTCAGTAGTTATATATATTCTTAATGAATGAGTTGTTATATTTTCTTCTTATTCGCAAATGACACTATAATGTAGTTATAGTTATAATAATGATTCAATATTTAGCTCTCATATATCTCACTCAATCCTAGGCTGTAAACACATAAGTCTTCTAGCCACCCATTAAATCTATCTCGGGTGAGACTGTGCGACGCATTCTGCATGTTGTGTTTTCTTCTGGTTTACTAGGAGGGCTGATAGTTTTAGAGGCTTTGTTGGAAACCTGAAAGACATGAACCCTGGGTCAATAAACTTCGACAATATAGAAGAATAGTAACCAACAAATGGTTCTATTTTCGTTGGTAGGAACATGAGAGAGTTGAGTAGATGAGATAGGTTGAGCAAGAAAAGAACGAAGAAAACAAGAAATCGATGAGCCATTAAAAGGGGATGTTGAGACCGTGGAATCCCACAGAAGTAGAGATTGAAAGCTGGTTAAGAAGAAAAGAGCTAGAGTTTTCATAGAAAGACAATAGAAACCCTAGAGTAACACCTTGCAAGTATCTTGAGAAATATGTGTTTAGTGACTTGTGTGAATTCTTTTTCGATGATTTTCCACATGTATTATAGGAGTGGATACTAAGGTTCAAGGATAACCATGCAACGAGACAGATTCGACAGCTAGAGTGGACCCCAGTACAGATTGAGTAGCTACAGCAGGTGAACAACAATTTCACCCACGCAGTAGACTTTTGGCTTGACAGTATTGTGGCAGGGTTTATAACATAGTTTGTAGTAGACATAGCGAAGTTGTACAATGCAGCGGAGAAAGAGTTTCTATGAGGGCCTCGAGGAAGGTACACTCGATCAATGTATACTTCTCATAAGATATTGTTGTACAATAAAGGTGTAATGACAACGAAGTCAGACAACTAAACTTCCTTGCGTGCATGGGGGAAGGGGGGGAGCACTGATAGAAAGAGGAGAGATGGAAGGAGGAAAGGATAAGGGAATGAAGGAGGAACCCTTGGACTCGATCATGATAGATGACGACCAGATCAAGAAGATCCTGGTGATAAATGGAAAGACATGTAGCGAAGTACCATACCAATAGAAGGTGAATAACAAGAAGAGAGACATAGCCATGAGGGAAGGCTTGGCGAGTGATGAGGAAGAGGTAGATAATATATGGGTTGTGGACCAAATTGAGGAAATCCTGTGTGCAACATATGAGAGGAACACAAGAGGTCCAAGAACAGGAAGAGAAGGCAACAATCCTATCCATATTAACGTCAATGTGGAACCCATAAACCCATGTGCGACTAATACACCAAAGAGAACACCACCGTTTAGAAAAACGAAGTTCAGAAGCAGTAAGACAGTAGGAAGTACATATACACAAGGAACAAAAATTGGAGGAGCCATTTCAGGTAGCACTAGTCAAGTATCTACACCACGTGGAGGTAGTAGTTTAGTGTTCATAATGGCAAGACACGATCCCACCATCAGGTTACCAGAATTTTGAGGAGAAGAAGCAAAAGACCCTGAGAAGCACTTGTTCATTTGTGCAAATATCTGGGAAGCAAAGAAAATCATTGATGAATATACCAAACTTGCGTAGCTAGCTATTACGCTAAGAGACCGAGCACTAGACTGGTACATGATTTTAGACACAAACAGTGCCCCTGGGACAACAAGGACACTCGTCGACATTAAGAAGTTACTAATAAATGAGTTCCAGAATCCGAGCTCAAAGGATCAATACATGAATGAGATGATCGAAATAAGAAAGAAACTGAGAGAGTCTGTATGGGACATTGATCAGATATTCAAGCGACTGAAGGGAAAGTTAAAATATCTCATGATCGAGATGCAACATTGAAACTTGTTTGTCAACTCACTTCTCCCACACTTAAAGTATCCACTACGGAAATAGAAGTTCCAGATGCAGCCAGAGGCTTTGCAGGAAACCTTGCAACTAGAAGACAACCAGTACCAGTAGACAGACCCAACCATCGAAGAACTGAAGGAGGATATTAAGAACTTAACGTTTCAGCTAAAACAAAATAAGAAAAAGGACAAACGAGAAGTTGTTTGGTGTACTGCATGTAGGAAAGAAGGACACCACAAGAATGAATGTCCAACATTCGCGCAATATATGGCAGGAGGAATGCCAAATCCATTACCAATAAGAGGACTATGGTGTGAAATCTGCAAGAAACTGGGTCACGACCCTTATCACTGCACGATGATGCAAAAATACCAAACAATCACGAAGAGTTCATATTGTACCTTTTGCAAGTCAGTGGGCCATGATGACAAAGATTGTAGAACCATGGAGTTGATGTGATAAAGGACATTAGATGCATATATAGTGCAGGCAAAAATGATGACTGGGTAAGCCACACCACATTTTAATCAAGTTCCATCTCCATACAACACTACGAAGAAATAGTACAATACTGTGCAACAACCATATAATAACATGCAATAGTACAACATGGCACAACCTCAGTACAATACCACACAGTATAATTAGGCATTGAGAGGAGATAGAGTAGGCTACAGAGCTCGAGGACAAGCAAGAGGAGGTTTCAGACAAGGTAGAGGACCAGTGGTATGTCACAATTGTCAACAACCGGGACATTATGCAAGGGAATGTCCGCTTCCACTAGAAACTTGTACGTATTGTCGCGCATCGGACCATGATATAGAGGAGTGTCCAACACTATTAGTAAATGTCCAAGAAAAGAGGAACTAGAACAACCAGAATGCTCAATAGATTTCAGTCGAAGCAAGGGATGAAGGATGAAACATCAATTTAGTTACTTGTGGAGGAGCTAAAATAGGAAATGACGCAACTCAACAAGAACTAGTACAAAACCAGTGGGTAAAGAAGAACGCTGAACCAAGGAAATAGTTCGACCCACAGAATGAGAAGGGGATATTTAAAGAAGCCAGACAAGAATTTTAGAAGGAAAACATAGCGTCAAATTCAAATGCGGAGCAAAACAAGGAAGCACCAGAGTACGAGATGCCTTCATTATTGGATCATACCAATGAAATGAAACCCAAGGGACAAGTAAGTACAATGAAAGGTTTTTTGCAATCATGTGTAAAAGTATTAAATGATCCATCATCTGTGAAAATATTGCAAAATATACTATAAAAATGTAGCATCGAGACAAAAGGAAAACTAGAACCAAAAACAGTCAATCACCTACACACAAGAAGAAGAACAAGTAGGGAATTTAGACTGAATGCCAACATTGGAGATTTCAATATGGGAGACAACATACTGGATCTAGGATATGAAGTTAAAGTATTACTAAAGAAGATATGGAAATGCATGGGAGAGCCCACATTAGGCTATTCACTGGTTCAATTGAAACTGGCAAACCAACACAAAGTCCTACCAATCGGTAGAATGAAATGAGTGAAAATAGACCTAGATGGAGTGCGCACTAAAGAAGATGTCAAAGTCATTGAAATAGTGGACGACACCATACCTTATACAACGTTGCTTGGTTTGGATTGGGTGTTTGAAAACCAGGCCATAATCAACTTGAAGACCAGGAAAATGACATTTGAGTCAAGAGAATATAGGGTCATCGCGCCATTAGAACCATTCGAAGGGGAAAGGTTTGTAGAACCCACTTGCTTAGACTTAAAGGAAATAGGCTAGTTGTACAGAACAACTATGCGCGATGAGGATTACATAAACCCAACTGCAGACGGGATACTTAGTTGGTAGAGCATTACTTCATGTGCAACAGATTCAGATACCGGTTTAGATAACTAACAACAAAGGATACATGAAGTTTCCCCGAGAAGATGTGTAAGAGTAGACCATGCACAAATATGGGTAGGCCCATAAATAAGGGAACCACCCAGTTTTCACGGGATAAATGATTTGGAAAAATTCTTGACACAGTATGAAGATGCAGTGTTAGAGAATCAGAGACTATTATCACTTGACCTAGCACTTAAGGCCACACCTGCACAATGGTGGGGCACATACAAAGAGACAAACACATATTGGTACCATTGTAAGCGGTTATTGCGCATAAGGTTCAACACACAAAAGAAAAACAAGCAACAAAAGTATGATGGACAAAGGTCACCAATGAAACACTTGGAGAAGTGTAGAACACTGTGGAAAATGACACCCCCAGAGGAATGACCTCATCATTTTATACACACCCTAGAGGGCATACCAACAAATTAGTATACAGACCAGAAATTTTACAAAGAAACTACGACCTGGACAACATTGCAACATAATTTTACAGTCACTTTCTCATTCGAACATGAGAACCCCAACATAGATGAAACTCTCAAACAAATAAGAGGAGTGATATTTATCAAAGAACCAGAAGTAGAACTGATCACATAAGAGCAACAACGGAACAAACAGACAATCAAGGAACTATTGTCGTGTTACCATGTGCAAGAGGAAGCACCAGAAAAAGACGATCCACGCGATATTCAGATTGAAGAAGCAGAAGGAGAAAGAGATTTGGAAGGACCACCCATAGAATCAGAAGTCATTTCCATGTTGATCCAAGTAAAGAAAGTCAACATTGGGACATTCAAGAATCCCAATATGGCCAACATTGGAGACTACTGGGATGAACAAACAATAGAAAGAATAATAGAGTTGTTGCACAAGTACAATGACCTGTTTTCTAGAACATTTACAGAGATGAAGGGTATAGCCGGAGACTTAGGAGAAATGAAGATACCACTCAGACTTGAAGAGAGATCGATAAGACAACTACCATACATATTGAACCCAATATATAAGCAGAAAGTCTACAAGATACCAGATATATAAAATATGTAGAATAGAAATGAAATGCTAAAAATGACAGAATAACAGTAAAATATCCAGCATAATCTTCACAATACACAGAAATGATATACGAAATAGCAACAGAAATAGCACTTTGATTCAGATAGAAATGTTCATAGGCCTCTTCAAGGGGGCAACCTCCAGTCGAGTAGTGCTCTGTTACAATAATCTCCAAGCTAGGGTTCTCATACCCTCGCCTCTTATTTATACTAAATATGTCTATTAAGAGAAGCATCTAGAGGAAGATCCTTCTAGAAGCGGAAGCTTCTATTAGGTCTTCTTACATCCGCCTTATTCTATTTTATTGAAAGGCCTTATTAATATTGACCATTATTACATCCGAATACATTGATCTACCTATGTGCTGGTTAGGACCTTAACATGTCCGCCCCCTTAAAAACAACCTTGTCCTCAAGGCTTGAGATGTGGAAACTATTGCAGAATGGTAGCTGGTTCCCAAGTGGCATCTACTGGAGTCATGTCTTTCCACTGTACTAGCACTTCCTTGATGGTTCTCTGACGCAGGCGATGCTCACGCTGGTCCAAAACTGCTTCTGGCTGTAGCCAAATGGAGCCTTCTTCAGCTAACTCTGGAAGGTTGGTTTGAATTTGGCACCTGGTTCCAATCACCTTCTTCAAGCATGAAACATGAAAAACAGGATGTAGCTTCGACTGACTGGGCAGAGCTAAATGATATGATACTTGTCTCACACACTTGAGAACTGTGTAAGGGCCATAAAATCTGGGTGCTAGCTTCTGACAATGCTCGGCCTTGAGGGAAGTTTTCTTATATGGTTGCAGTCTCAGAAACACATAATCCCCTTCTGCACATTGACGTTCAGAGTGACCTTGATCTGCTTGCTGCTTCATTCTATTATGTGCCATGACCAAGTTCTGTTTAAGGGTACGAAGGATGTCCTCTTGAACGGTAAGTGTTTGGTCAACCACCTGGACCTTCGAGGTACCCAGTAAGTATGAGAGAACTAAAGGTGGATTTTGTCCATATACTGCTTCAAAGGGAGTCATGCGAGTGGTTGTATGATATGTAGTGTTGTACCACCATTCGGCGAGGGGTAACCATTGAACCCAGTGGTGTTGTTTTTCAGAGGCAAAGCACCTCAGATATGTTTCCAAACACTTGTTGACAACTTCCATTTGACCATCCGTTTGGGGATGATAAGCTGAGCTGAGATGAAATTGTGTGCCTTGTAGCTTAGACAATTCTTACCAAAAATTGCTTGTGAAAGTTGGGTCTCGATTAGAAACAATAGAGTGCGGCATGCCATGTAGCTTGAATACCTGGTCCATGAAAATTTGAGCCACCATGGATGCAGTAAATGGGTGGGAAAGAGCACAAAAATGAGCATACTTGGAGAGGCGATCCACCACCACCATTATGACTGATTTATTCCCCGATTTGGGTAGGCCTGTAATAAAGTCCATAGAAATATCCTTCCAAATAGTAGGGGGAATCGAAAGCGGTTGGAGGGTGCCTGGGGATTTGACCGTTTCTCCCTTGTTGCGTTGACACACCTCACATTCAACAACAAACTTACGGATGTCCTATTTCATACCCTCCCATAAAAAAGAGTGTTTGACTCGGTCATATGTTTTGGTGAACCCTGAGTGCCCGGCTGTGGGTGTAGCATGAAGCTCAGAAAGCACCATGGATTTGAGCTTGGATTTTTTACTTAAATACAAGCGACCTTTATATCGAAGCTCATCCTAGAGCCAGGAGTATCCTAGGGGAGCCGGAGCCTTGTTCTGCAGTTGTTGGATCATATGCGAACTTTTGGGATCTTGAAGCCATTCCTGGCGCACATCTTGGACACAATCAGGTACAATGAAGGAAAGAGAAAAAAGAGATCCTTTGTCTTCATATTTTCGGGACAGTGCATCCGCCATGACATTGTCTTTGCCCTTCTTGTAAATGATCTCATAGTCATATCCAAAGAGCTTAGTCACCCATTTTTGTTGTTCCTAGGAGGAAATGCATTGTTTCAGAAAGTACTTGAGGCTTTGATGGTTTGTCTTAATTTGGAAGCATTGCCCCAAGAGACACAGACACCACAACTTAATAGCATGTAGAATCGCCAACATTTCTTTTCATAAATGGGTTTGCCCAAATTATTTTCAGACAGTTGCTTGCTAGTGAAGGCCAAAAGTCGACCCTCTTGCATAAGGACAACACCAATTCTTTTCCCTGAGGCGTCACATTCCAACACAAAAGTCTTTGCAAAGTCGGGAAGGGCCAGAACCAGAGTGGTGCACATGGTCGTCTTCAAGGTTTGAAAAGCTTGAGCAGCTGCTGGAGTCCAAGTGAAAGAGTTCTTTTTTAGGAGAGCTATGAGAGGTGCTGCAATCTTTCCATAGTTCTTAACGAACTTGCGGTAATACCCTGTGAGGCCCAAAAATCCACGCAAGCTGTTGAAAGTCTTTGGGTGCGGCCAGTCTTGCATAGCTTCAATCATTCTCGGGTCCACCCTTACGCCATCCTTTCCCACTAGATG
>ML777257.1:2283486-2329777 GCA_009831015.1 Picea engelmannii
AAACTAAGACAAAATGATGAAGAAAAGGGCGGAAGACATGGTTCATGAGGCTCTGGAAGGTGGAGGGGGCGTTACACAAGCCAAAGGGCATGACCAAAAACTCATAGTGGCCCTCATGAGTGTGAAAGGCCGTCTTGGGAATGCCAACCTCTCTCATGCGTATATGGTGATAGCCCGAGCGAAGATCAAGTTTGGTAAAGAATTGGGTGCCACTCAATTCATCCAAAAGGTCATCAATGACAGGAATGGGAAATTTGTATTTGATGGTTAGTTTGTTGAGAGTACGAAAGTCAGGACACATTCTCCAAGAACCTTCTTTCGTCAATACCATGACGACCAGAGAGGAGTAAGGGCTCGTACTAGGATGGATGACTTTGGCAGTAAGGAGTTCCTGGACCATTTTTTCAATTTCATTTTTTTGTGCAAAGGGGTGGCGATACGAACTTATATTGGGGGGAAGGCTTCCTGGGACAAGAGGAATGGAATGATCATGGACACCGCGGGAAGGGGGGAGTCCTTGGGGATTTGAAAACACTATTTGATGTTTAGAAAGGAGGGCTTGTAGGTCTTGGGGCACTGGTGGTGTCTCTGTGGCTTGTATGGCATGGAGTTGGGCAATGACACTCGAATGACCTTTTTGAGCAGTTTTTCCATGCGATGAGAACTGATGATCTCAGGTGAACCAAAAGTGATTCCTTGAAATTTATATTGGTGGCCTCCTTGGTCGAATTGCATGGTTAAGCTCTGAAAATCCATGAGAATGGGACCCAAAGTCCTTATCCAGTCTACGCCCAACACAATGTCGCAACCGCTCATGTCAATCGCAAACATATGGGATTTGAGGTGGTAGTCACCTATTTGGAGATGCACATTTTCACAGCGCCCGCCACATCTCATAGAACCACCATTGACAATCATGATTTGGAAATTGTTGATAGCGTGGATGTAGCAATGGGTTTCCTAGGCAATGCGGTGATGAATAAAATTGTGGGTGCTGCCACTATCAACCAGAATGATGACCTTTCTTTGCTTGATGTAACCGATTAACTTGAGGGTTTGGGGGGAAGAGAAGCCGGCGAGAGCATTGAGGGAAATAATCGATTCCACTTCGAGAAGGTCAGAGGGAGGGATTATGTGAGAGATTTCTGGTGACTCAGGCATAGGGGGAGTGTCATCATCTTCTTCTTGAATATCCTCAGAGATGGCCATAAAGAGATTTTGTTCCTTACATTTGTGGTCTAGGAAATATTTCTCATCACAATTATAACAGAGGCCTTTGAATTGGCGTTCAGCCATTTTAGCCCTGGTCATTTTTTGGATTTTTAATGGGGCGGAGGGAGTAGTGGGATTTACTGGTTTAGGGCGCGGGATAAAGGAAGGCTTACGGTTTTGAGAGGAAACAATTTTTTGTCCTTATTTAGCTTTTTTGGTAGCCTCCACCCAAGTCATAGGTCAAGCCATGAGGACATGGGCCCTAATCTCCTCCTTGAGGCCACTGATAAAACACTCTCGAAAGAAAGCATCAGTCATGCCCTTTGTTCAAAAAGCCAGATGCTCAAATGCAACTATGAAGTCTTCGACTATGCCTGATTGCTTCAATTTTGTCAAACGGACCAAATGGTTGGTGTTAGTGTCAAAGCATTCATAAAGCTCAGCAACAAATTGGGTCCAAGCAATATATCCTTGACGGGAAGTTTTTCTCCATTGCTACCATTGCCAGCGTTCTTGATCTAGATGGAGAACACCATACCGAAGTTTGGCCAAGTCATTTGTAATGTTGTAGAGAGATAAATAATGTTCCATTTGTGTGACCCAACCAGTGGGGTCTGAGCCATCAAATTTGGTTACATCCACCCGTGGAAGGCGTATGTCCCTTTGAAAGTGATGGGGTTGAAAGGAATGGGAAGAAGTTTCACCTTCAGTATTTTTATGTGCATCAGGAAAAGAGTCATCGATATGGATTATGAGTTTGGTGCATAGTGATGCAAAGAAAAATTCAAGTTGGGTGGTCAGTTCTTGTTTAACTTCCGCCATTGCGGACTGCATGACTACATTTATAGATTCATTTATGGAGGCATTTATGGAGGCATCATGAGAGGCAATAGTAGCACTGAGTTGTTGCACTTCTTGTTGGGTCTTAAGGAAACCAGATTCCAAGGTGTTGAAGCGAGACTCTAGTTCTTAGCTATGGGTATGGGCCATGATGATGGGTGAACTGGAAAGGGAGTGGGTGGGGTTAGAAATTTTTGCAGAAAAATGATATGGATAAATGTGACAAGGGGGAAGAGATGAGTCTAATGGAATAGGTCACAAATAATGGTGAAAAAATGGGAGCGGGCGGGGTCAGAATTTTTTTCCGAAAAATGATATGAATGAATGTGACAAGGGGGAAGAGATGTACAACTGCGGGGTTATACTTTGGTCTAAAGAATGCTACAGTGCTAAAATCCCCAAATTCTGAACCAGAGAGTATTTACTTAGCAACGCAAACACATATGCACATCAATAGATCTCGCTGGTTTAATTTGTTTATGTTGTTGTTTATGTTCCCCAAGGGTTAGGTATTCAAGGGTTCTACAGACAAGGCTTTTCCCTATGCTATATCTCTCTGATATACGTGCAAGGTCCAACAGTAGTACTTGGCCCAATATCTCAGGGAACTAACTAAGGAGGATAGACAGTACCCTTAGTCATACTACCCAACTACCCAGGTACTAGAAAGTATCTTCCCGAGTGTTGTTCTCGGTGACACTATAGCAGTCCAGTGGCCGATAGGTTTATCTAAAGAGGGCTTCAGGAAATCTAGGCTTATCCATACACAGGTGTTGTCTAATGCGCTACCACTCGAAGGGGTACAAACAGGGGTTACAAGGGTGGCCAACAGATGTGCGCTTAAGAACCACTTGTATTTCCTGCATGTATGAATCCCTCAACCGCAGGTTTATGCGCGTAACGACAGATCTTTGTGGCTTAAAGATGCCGGAATACGTCTCTACCCTGAAAAAAAAATACCCACAATTTTTGCCAAGGAAAGTGCTCTGATACCACTTGCAAGATACCAGATATATAAAATATGCAGAACATAAATGAAATGCTAAAAATGACACAATAACAGTAAAATATCCAGCATAATATTCACAATACACAGAAGTGATATACGCAATAGCAATAGAAATAGCACTTTGATTCAGATAGCAATGTTCACAGGCCTCTTCGAGGGGGCAACCTCCAGTCGAACAACACTCTGTTACAATAATCTCCAAGCTAGGGTTCTCATACCCTCGCCTCTTATTTATACTAAATATGTCTATTAAGAGAAGCATCTAGAGGAAGATCCTTCTAGAAGCGGAAGCTTCTATTAGGTCTTCATACATCCGCCTTATTCTATTTTATTGAAAGGCCTTATTAATATTGACCTTTATTACATCCAAATACATTGATCTACCTATGTGTGGGTTAGGACCTTAACAAAGTCAAAGATGAGATTCACAGGATGCTCGAAGATGGAATCATAGAATTGGTCGAAGAATCAGAATGGATAAGCTCAATGGTAGTTCAGGACAAGAAACAAGGAGGTATCAGGATATGTGTTGACTTGAGGAATTTGAACGAAGCATGCCTACATGACCCATTCCCTACACCATTCATAGACGAAGTGTTAGAAAATGTAGTCAAACACGAAGCCTACTCATTCACTAATGGATTCTCAGGCTACCATCAGATCAAGATAGCACAAGAAGATAGATACAAGACCACATTTGTGACAGAATGGGGATCCTACCAATACACAATCATGCCATTTGGACTGAAGAATGGACCAACAATTTTTTCCAGAGTATTCATTGTTGCGTTTAAGGAATTCATCCATCAGTTCCTAGAAGTATACTTGGATGATTGGATAGTCTACAGTTTGTTGAAATACTATGTAGAATTCTTACGCCTGATGATAGAAAGATGTAGGCAGTGCCATATATCACTGAACATAAAGAAAGGCATATTCGAAACATCGTTTGGGATACTATTAGGCCATATAGTATGAAAACAGGGTTTATTAGTAGATCCTGCAAAGATTGCAGTAATTGTTAACTTACCACCACCAAAAATAGTTTGTCAGCTAAGAGCAACGTTGGGATACACAAGATACTATAGAAAATTTATCAAAGGATATGCACATATTATTGCACCAATGGAAAAGATGCTAAGAAAGGATACCAAATTTCATTGGAACGATGAGTGCCAACATGGTATGGATACCCTGAAGGAAAAGATGGTCACTGCATCGATATTAGAATTTCCAGACTGGGTGAAGACATTCCATGTGCATGTAGATGCATCAACCATATCACTCAGAGCTATCTTGGCACATCCAGGAGTGGGAGACTTGGATCACCTGATAGCATTTGTGAGAAGAAAGTTATCTGACTCAGAGAAGAACTATAACACTACGGAGAGGTAAGGCCTAGCTATGGTCTACGCACTGCAAAAGTTCATACATTACTTATTGGGGAAACACTTTAAGATTTTCACAGATCACTCAGTCCTGAAATATCTAGTCATCAAGCCAGTGTTGGGGGGGGGGGAGAATCTGTCGTTGGTTACTACTATTTCAAGAATTTGACTTTGAAGTAACAGTCAAGCCAAGAAAATTAAATGCAAGAATTGACCACCTATCAAGAGTCACAAATGGAGAAGAACATTTGAATTTATAGGACAACTTTCCATATGCACAGTTATTTTTAGTACAGATTGTTGATGAACACTTCACAAATATCATTCAGTACTTGACCATGGGTACTACGGCGCAAGAATATAGTATCGTGCAGAAGAAAAACCCTGTAGTCTGTGCTTCCGACTATCAATTGATTGCAGGACACTTATACAAAATGGGCACATATAGCATCTCTTGAAGATATGTGTTAGAACCCGAAAGACCATGAGTTTTAGTAGAAGCCCATGAAGGAATAGGAGGGAATTATGTAGGAAAAGATACCAAACATAAGATATTGCACGTAGGACTATGGTGGCCAACGATTCACAGAGACTCGAAGCAGTACTGTCAAAGATGCGATGTTTGTCAAAGAATAGGCAAACCCAACAGAAGGGATGATATTCCATTACGACCACAAGTAACATTACAGGCATTCGATAAGTGGGCAATAGAATTTGTAGGACCAATTAACCCACCAGCAAAAAGAACAAGAGCAAGTTACATTATCACCGTGACAAAATACCTAGCAAGATGGGCGAAAGCCGCACCAGTAAAGGATTGCGGAGCAGAAACAACAACACACTTTTTATTTGGACAAGTCATCACTTGATTTGGGTATCCAAGAATTTTGATGAGTGACCAAGACATGCAGTTTGTAAACAACACCATCAGTGCTATGGCTAAAGAGTTTGAATTCCATCATCAGAAGAGCACACCATATCACCCACAGGAAAATGGCATAGTGGAAGCATTTAAAAAAATCCTAGAGAACGCGCTGATGAAGATCTATAACGTCAACATGGATGTCTAGGACCTCAAAGTACCAGTAGTATTATGGGCCTATAGGACTATGTGAAAAAATTTGACAGGGCACGCACCATTCAGACTGGTCTATGGCCAAGAAGCAATCGTGACATTAGAATTTTTAGTACCAAGCTTGTGCGTAGCAACAATTACGCAAATGACAGAACGAGGCACAGTACAGGAGTGACTAAATTAGTTAATGACAATGGAGGAAGACAGGATCTTATTAGGATTCCACCAACAAGTTCAGAAAGCAAGGGACAAAGATTGGCATGATAGGCACATCAAGAAGAAAAATTTTAAACAAGGATATCTAGTACTGATGTATGACAACAAATCGTTTCATCATCTAGGAAAACTAAGAATGCATTGCTTGGACCATACGAAGTAAAATCTGTCATAGATGGAGGAGTTGTATAGTTAAAAGACTTATCAGGCATAGAAATCAGAGGGATGATTAATGGGATCCGACTGAAGTTGTACAAGGATAGTCGACCACTCACCGTGCAGTAGAAAAAAAAAACAAAAAAAAACAGTATATTGAAAAAGAACCAAAAGGAAAGAACTAAAAGGGGCATAGTGCATTGGAGAAAGAAAGAGCATGCACACTTAGGAATATAAACTCGGTGAGGAGAAGGACAATAGTCACATAAAAAGGGAAACAAGTGGGAAAAGGAAATTTGGCAAAAGCAGTACAACATGACAGCACTAGGCAGAATTAAAGGAAAGCAAGGACTGATGGGACACCACATTAATCACGCCAACTAGAGACGACAATGCGGAGTAATGGAAAGTACAAAACTGCTAGAGGTGCATTGAACCTGTAATTAAGGTGCATTAAACCCATAATGAAGGAAGCGTCCTCGACAAGCTTCATGGAAAACCCATACAACATAGGAACGCGAGAGAAAACAATCTATTCGCGAAAAGAAAACAAACATAGAGTGATATAGGCTAAAGAGAATATAATGAGTTCAAAGAGATCACAGAGACCGTTTGAGTTCAGAAAATGTTTGACATTCACCACCCAAGCAAAAATAAGCAAGATAGAGTGTCAGAGCAACTAGAGTCAAAACCAAGTCACAGGTACATGTGGAAGAAGGTAAACAACAATAACTGGAGATCATCAATGTCAACGAAATCCCATCTCTAGAAACAAAACCAATGAACAAAACACCTATACTGGAATAAATCCCACAACTGACACCTTAGGGCACAAAAATAGATATACCGACAGAGGTACAGGATCAACTGAACCAGGACATAGAAATTCTAAAGGAGGTGCAACCAGAGATCACTGAAGCAACTCTGCAAATCAATGGAATGACACCAAATCTGAAAACAATAGTTGAGCTAGATGAGTCTCAAACGACCATATCAGACCACCTAGTAGAAGGGATGGTCAAAGATGTCTCAGGTTGGGAAAAAAGGTATACTGAGGAACAACCAGAAGTCATTTGAACTTTGAGCTAGCCACCACTGCCACAGAAGGGAAATATACAGATACCCAGGTCACCTCGCAAGAAACCTACTACAAAAATTAATCTACCGTGGATACTAGATGGGGTACAGGTAGGACCAGACCTACTAGGATATATAGAAAAGATCAAATACTCATATCACAATGTAGCAGACGAAGACATGTTTACAGAACTTGCAAAGAGGGTATACATGGAGAGGGTAGGCAAATATCCATTTGGGGAACTAATTAGTCAGCCACTCCAATGGGAAATAAGGTTGGAGAAGACAGGAAATTTAGGTCTATTGGACCTACCACATTTTGGTAGAGGTTAGCATGCAACTACATGCGTCAAATAGTTGTTAGCAGTCACGCATGTAGGGGATATATGGTTGGACATGATAGTCTCCATAGACGTAGAGATTATGGCCAACATAACCAGATTTCCATCCAGGGGCATGGATCCCGTGCATTTTTTGGATGACAAAGTCAGGGAGAAAGTGCTAGAAGAAGAGATGAAGAAGAAGTATAGCACCGATAGGGGGACAAGAGGGATCATCATCAAGAAGATCAACAATGTTGCAACATAATTGGGCACAAAAATATTAGCCTACAAGTTGCTAAGAAAATGTTGTAGGGAGGAAGTTCCAGCGGGAATTGTCACAATTGTAGCTTAGTGCGCAGAAGGAACCATAATGAGTTGGGCCCCATACCTCTTGAACTTGTTCTTGGATGACTGCAAGGATGCGTAGGATCTAGGAGAAAATTTTCACTACTCATGGTTGATCACATTAATAGCCTTCATGGGATGGAAATATCCAAGGTATGTAGTTTTTTGTACCAGACCCAAACCAAAGCAGGGAGCGAGATATTTATTACTCAGATCCAGGCCAGATGCTAGGAGAAAAAGGGCGAACGGGTCCATCTTTGAAGGATACCTACATGACCTACAGGAATCCATCTCCAAGATGTGGAGAATAACACCAGAGTTTGTCACGCGATATGGAGACATCAACAACTTTAGGGCTACAATACATACAATGTTGATACAGGCGTGCAAGGATCCCGATGATAAGTGGCTACATATGCGCTATTGTATCACAGAGGGTGACATCGAGATGGTCATCAATGAATGGGACGATGAATGGAGGATTCCAGCCATCACCTAGGATTTGCCAGAAATAATAGTAGAAGAAGAGGTAGGGCAAGGAGAAGCATATCCTCAGTAAATCCAAGTTCCCAAGAGATGAAGAATGGGCCAGGGAAAAACAACACAGACAAATGAAGGGCCAACGAAGACAGGGACCTAGAACAAGAAGAAGGATAATACGAAACCAGCCAAGGAGCAGAAAAAATAGGCCGAGCCCATGCAAGAGATCGCAGTTAGTCCCAACCCATAGGAACCAGGGGGAAATAAGAGGCCAGCCACGCAGATAGGAGGCACGCGTAAGAAAACAAAGGCATAAAGAACACCACTAGAGTATACAATCATGGATGATGATGGGGAAATGTTAGCTCGAATGGTCTAGGATTTCCTATCCGAGGACTTCGACCATGTTGTACACCACAGAGACAGGATTAAAGAGGAGTTGGAAGACATGCAACAACTACTCAAGAATATCGGGGAAGTACAGACAACAAGCAACAAGGGAAAAAAACCATAAGCACCACAGATGAAGGAAAGAGTGGATGAAGAAGAAGGATATCCAGTCCACTCATTACCACACCTGAACGCAACATTTCACATCACACCTAGTATGTTGTGCATGGAGAAGATCGTGGGACAGACGCCCTTGAAGGACTTAAGCCAAATCCAATTGGTGTTGACGCAGATGCCAACCAGGGCATTCCACAAGTTGCAGGTTAGCATAAACCACAAGGTACAGTCTCACACACACAAAGACTTAGTCAAATTGTAGAAGGAAACAGAGAAACATGATATGATGGAAATAGTCTATGAGTGGGATAAATATGAGACCTAGGAGGAAAGGGAGTGCATGAAAGGATTGGAGAAGAAAGTGGCAAGAACTTACGAGAAGATTCCATAGGCCACGTAGAGAGATGAAATCACAGCAGCAGAAAAGATTGATCGGATGACGTAGGTGATCGATCATTATTAGAAAGAGATAGAGAATCTCCGAGAACAACTCACACCAACCACTCCACTAATAGTGAAGGAGAAAATGAACCAGGAAGCAACAATGAAACTGCAGGAGATAGAGTAGTAGGTCGGCACAACAACTGAATTGTTCGATAAAGTAGCGCAACTTTGAACTAGATTAGAGGAGGATCAGAGGGTCCAAAAGTGGGACAAGGAAGAAGAAAGGATCAATGCAACTATCCAAGAAATCAAGTAGAGGCAGAAGATAATGCCAATTACAAAAAACGTCAAAGGGTTGCAGGACATGAAGAGATTGCAGGCAGAGCTAACTACTATGCAAACCTAGAAATAAGAGCGATGGGCTCAAATGGAACCATTGCAAGAATGGGTAACAGAAGTCCTGGCACAAGTAGAGGAAGCCAAGGAACATATAGCATAGACCCAAGCAGAGTGTGTGGAATTTATTAGTGATGAAATTGCAACGTAGATAGTGGAAACACTCAAGGAGAAGATTGCATAGGCATAGACACAGGAAACAAAGCTCAAGGAAAAGTTCCAAGCGACCACTAAGGAGATCGAGGGAGCACACAAAGGTTAGGTGGATCAGGACGAGCCACATGTCAGTGTTGGGGGCCTTTTGGAGGTAGGCCAAAGTCTGAGGTGGAAAAACAAGGCATTTTTGGGAAAGAAAGCATGCACAAGGAAAGAGACAGTTGAAAGGAAACACAACAAGAGTGCATGCAAGGAAAGCAACTGTTGGAAGGAATAACAACACACATGCATGGGAAGAAGACCTAATGACAATAGGGTTAGGGTTTTGGGTAATGCACTGTAATGGTTAAAGATCCAGAAATGTAAAAATATAGATACTTAGCTATCATAGAACAGTGGGGGTTTTTGTTATTATTGTTCAAAGGTTACAGAGATAAGTCGATATTGTAGGGAACCAATATGTAATATTTTTTTGTATGATCTATTTTATATAAGTTGTTGAGATGAGGAAGAGAAAAGAGGGTAGATATTGAGGGTTAGATCACATGATGGGGAGCCTAGTGCGATATAGTTCTCCTCATATAGATCTTGCTCGACAAGGAAGAGTCGTAAGCGTAGGTGTGTAGTGACATAACAACTATAATAAAAGAGATGAGAGACAAATATGTGTGGAATTACCCAGGAGGGGTTGAACCACGATAACATCTGTGTTGTGTGAGGAATGCATGGTTATACTTATCATCTCTTCAGTAGTTATAGCTATGTGTTGGTGCAATTATTTGCATAATATATTACCAAACATAAATTGTCAACCAGGATTCGTAATCAAAAGAGTTGATGCACTATATGTGCCGATAATAGATAGGTTCATATGTTTGATGAGTATAGTTCAATCAAGAAAACCATATAAAAACCAATACTCTGTTTTCACACTTCAAAGATAACACTCTTCACACAATTCATAAATTAGAAAGAAAAACTTGCAATCATGTACTCAAAAGATTTTGCTTAGATAATGCCTTGCCCATTTACAATATCATGAAGTGGAAAGATGGACTTTGAATTAGTTATCTATAGCTGCTACTCCTAGCAATTAAATCTGGTCACACTTCAACAATCCAATTCCAAACTTAGAAGAGAAAACTGATAATAAAACTTCTCAAGAAAAACAGTCAATCAAAGGATTATTTCTTAGGTAACAAGTTTGTTCATTAGAGGCTCATGAAATGAAGAGATGAACTTAAGATCTTGTTCCTTGTAGCAATTAAAACAACCAACACTCTTTATATGCTCAAAGGAAAACATCAATCAATCCTGGAAGAAATTCTAGGTATATTGAGATACTCCATTATCGGTTCATGTAGGGTGAAATATGGAGATCCAACTCGTTCCTAGGTTTGCAAAATAAAAATAAAAACACTAAAGCATTTATTATAACAAATGCATGCACTTAAATCGAATGATTGTTCTCACATACTCACACAAAGATGTCAAATCATTACTCATAAATCATTACACTCATAGATCTCACATTACACACACAACTCTCACTTACTCAAAATTACCACACATCCATGTGAAATTCTATTCAAGGTATCACTGAAACACGACAAGGGTGGAATTAGATGCTGTAATCAAGCATAAAATTACTCTGTTCACACACATAGAAAACCAAAATTATATTTACAACTAGATACAAAGAGGCTTACCTTGATTGGGCCGGTGGGCCCTTGCCATACCAACAAGGAAGCCCTTAAGAGGAAATTATAGAAGAGAGGGTTTGAATACACACACAGAATCCATGAACTGTAATTATATCATTACTTCAAAAAACAGAGGTACAACCCACAGTCTTCAAGAATCAACACTACAACATAACAATTCCTCTTTCTTCAAGAACCAATATTATACCATAGTAATTCCCCTCTAATAAGACCTATGAGGCCTTATTTATACATAAAATCTATGGAGGAATGGATGAAACCGAATCCCCAAGCTAAGAAAACAATTTTTACAATTTTAGGATAAATCCCAAAAATCTGTGTTTTTTAACAATTTAGGTAGATTCGAGTTAGTCCCCCACCCATATCTCCCAAAAAAATTCTAATTTTGAAAACATTCCCACATATTACTCAATTTTCCATATGCTGGACAAAACCCATGTATTATAATTTCTAGATCTGATACCATATGCACAAAAATTGAGGTGCAAGTTGGCAGTTTGAGTTTTTTTGCTAATTTTAGCAAAATCATTCCCTCTGAGCTAGAGGTCCACACGTGTGAGCTGGATGAATTTTGACTCACGTGTCCACATGAAACATCTCTCTGGACAAAACCCATGAGCCCGATTTTCTTCTAGAAACATTCAAAAATTCTGAATTATCTCTAGTACCAGATTAGCACAGGCTGGTACCAGAATAACACATCAGATAGTACTGGATCAAAACTTCTTTGGGTACTGGAATGTTGAGGTACCAGAATAGACTGCTTAGGAGTCAAGAAATTAGGATTATACAAAATCAATCATTTTAATCGAATTAACTCAACAAAACTAAACAAATCATGGCTTAACCATAAGTTACCTCTCTTTGCACATGAACAAGGTCATTAATTGTATTTATGGAGGAAACAATCAATTATATACACATATCATAGGTAAAATTGACTCAAAGATAGATAATATAGGGTAAAATAAGTGTAAATACTGAGACTCAACATTCCCCCATGCTTAATTCATTGCATGTCCTCATGCAACAATGATCTTCAAAATTTCACAATCGATGATACTCCTCACTCGATCAAGCATTCCATGAAGTTAAGTCTTATCCAATCTATTTTCGATCAAATTTAGGAGAAAGTTTTGACTGTGACTTTGATATGATTATAGGATAGTGGCCAAGAGTTTTTAGAATGACTTTGACTAATAGGCCCCCCTGGCTAGATTACCTTTAAAGGAAAAGTGATATAAGCATAATTTATATATCATTTGAAGAGAGGAACACATAAAGGAATACATCCCAAGATGATTAACTCATTTTTGATCCAAGTTTTGAGAGATGAATCTCTTCTTGCTTAGGTAAGGTGAATTACATATACTGAGGGTCCCACTTCTCATGCAAACCTACTTATTTTAAATATAGAACTCTAAAGTGGATACTTGACAGTTCTTAAGAACATCATCCGAGAGATATAAAGGTCATCTCCTAGCCTTGATTTGATAATGATTGATTTAGAATGAGACCCAAGGGTTTATGTTCAGTTTTAAGTGTGCCACTTTATGTTTTTGAACTCCCTTTACCCGGCATAGCCCCACTGCCAGCAGGCCTGTTCAGTACCCCAACGGGTTTAACTTAGTACCATACAAGCATGGCCCCACTGCCAACAGGCTTGTTCAGTACCCCGATAGGTTTACTTGTACTTCCTGATACTTCCTTTTTATTATATTACTCAAAATATTTAGAATGATGTATACTGTTCATTGACAGTTTTAGAGTATAAGGAAGGCAGGTGGTATGAGAGTGTTTTAGAGTTATTAGGCACATAATTAATTGTTTTCAATTATCCCAAGCGTCACATCATCCACATTCAACTTAAATCTCAGCTATTCAATGTATAATGTAACATCTCAGATAATGACTAAGAGGTACCTCTAGTTAATCCTATTATGGTTCTCATGAAAGTTCATTGCGGATTTGCAAGGGTGGTCCACCACATGAGGTTTTCATCAATACCTCCCAAGAAAAACTTGTAAAGATAAACTTGGATAAAAAATTGTTTGAATCAACTAGGTTAGTATTTGAGATAATGGTGTCACCACTTTTCAATGGATATTTCAATTAGCAATCACTTCTTCAAAATGATGAGGTAATAATACAAGTGCACCCAATATCATATAGAGATAAATGTGAAAATATCTTCTTAAAGGATAGCAAGGATGATTCATTTAGGGTTGAGTGTATAAATGTAGGAGGAAGATGCACATGAGAGTAAAAAAAATTCAACACCAAACTTACATGATCCTTGATAGAAAGGACATGAAGAGATTAGCCCATACCTCTGATTACCTAAAGTGAAAACAATGTTAAGAACATGAAAAATATCATATCACTTTGGCATCAGTACCAAATAAGTAATGGAGTAGGTTTCTATAGTACCGAAATAGATAGTACTGGAACAAAGTGACATGATGGATGATTTTTGTTCATTCATGGCGACAACCACTTCACAAAGGAATTCAGTGATAATATACGAGGAGATGTATACGAGGGCTTGCAAAAATTCATGGTAGGGAGCATGCAATAATTGAAAGTAACCATATCTTTACTACATAATTAGTCTAATTCCCTAGTAAAATGAAAAAAGTGTTGAGTTTATATGTCCTATTGCTTGAACCATTTAAATCGAGCAGCAACAAATTTGAGTATAGAATAAGGACTACCAACAATTCATTACTAGTACCGGATCACCTGGGTACCGAATGGATGCAGGGTTTTGCTTCAGTACTGGAATAGTGCAGAGTTGTGGTTCAGTACTGGAATAGCATAGACCTCCTCCTTTGGTACTGGATGAGCACACAGGTGACCATCAGTACCGGATGAGCACAGTACCAGATGTTCACAGGAATGTTGTTCAGTACCGGATGAACGCAGAATTTCTCTTTTGATACTGGATGAACACAAAGACAAACATTGCTTACAGTACCAGATGAACGAAATTCTGAAGTACTGGAATAGAATGGTACTAGAATTCTGGAAATGACTATCAAATCCCAGCACTGAACATGTTGATTTGGCCTCGCCGACGAAAGTTGCAAAAGAATATGAAGGTTTCAACAACCACTCCCCCATGCCTAAGGTTTTGCATGGACTCATGCAAACAATGTGAGATACTAAAAAGGGTTTCTCATAGAGTTGCGAACACCTGCTAAAAACAAACCAATAAAACTAATTATAACTGGATTTTTATTCATGCTTACAAACAGAAAATTTAGGGAAAATGTCAAAAGTTGAATTATTATCTATGAATAAAATGGTTTGGAATTAGCATTTAGTTTCAACTTCTATTAAAAATATCACTGAATTGATCATCCTTTTTAAACAATGGTCTTAAAATAGATAGGTAATGATAAAGCACAAATGCATCATTTTTAACATCTCAAGGAAAAAGAAGAATTTTGAAGAAATAGGTCATGAAGCACTCCCTTAAATGTTATCTTCCATTGACAAGGATGCCTTCTCCTCTTTTGAAACCCTTCCAGTATCATGTGTGCATTCGGAGGATGAAGAGATTCCCCTCTCATAAGATTCCAAACAAAATTATCAAATCTTTTAGAAAGAAAACTACTATAGGTACAAAAAATCTTAAACCGATTTCTTTATTAGTTTGACATTCCCATCTATGAAAAATATGAAAGATATGTTGCATTGTAACATTTATTTATTTATTTACCTATCCTACTCTAATTGAACAAAAGAAAATTCTCTTTAAGTATAAGAATACTTCCAGTGAAGCCATGTGCGTAACAAGGTTAGAAATATATCCATACTCAGGTTTAAAAGATAAATTTTGATGCATACCAGAGTATGAAGGACCAACTGCTTTGATGATGAGATCAAGCAATAAATAAAAGAGTGATGTGACCTAATAACTAATTGAAACCATATTTCAATAGGATCACTATATTCATGTTTCTCTTCTTTGTTTAGGTCACATTGAATGTCCTCCTCTACCATGCTATGCAGATTATCCTTTTCAAGATGATTGGTCTTTGGATTACATACAAGATCTGTTGAGAGGCATGCTAAGGACTCCTCAATCTCAGGTCCGATTGGTTTCTCTCCATTGAATTCTATCCATGGTTCTTTATTCTCCTCAACAAATTGACAAGAGGAATCCGATGGGACTTCTAAATCTTCCTGTGGAGAGACAACTAAATTCTTGACTGCTGTCAAGATATGCTCTTCCTGAGAGGCAGATATTCCAACTGTTGCTAAAATGCGAGAAAGTTCTTGGAGGAACATTATTCAAGCTCTTTATCATCCTTGAATTACTCTAGTTGGTTGATGATCCCTGTCTCACAACACAGATTCGAACTCGGGGGGTTCTTACAACACCACAAACATGATTTATCATTAAAGATCTAAATTTCAAAACTATTTGCTAAAACAAAACACACCAAACTTGAACTCCTTGTGTTACTGGGACCCTACTGTCACCATGTTATCTGTTCACACAAGTTATCTTATCATGAAAACACAATTTTGCATAAAAGAAGAAAAAAGACACTTGCATTAAAAGAAAAGAGGACAACCTAACTTTGGAGAAACCCCACCAAAGTAGATGTGTGGGCTCTCCCCTCACGTATTATTGTCTTCGCTCCACCCTTAGGTCATCCGTACAACCAATCCAAAACCATTAAAGCAATCTGGTTCAAATACTACCTATTACCATTTACAACTCCACAACAATGATGCCAAAATGTTGGTTCAATTATTTGCATAATATATTACCAAACATAAATTATCAACCGAGATTTGTAATCAAAAGAGTTGATGCACTATATGTGCCAATAACAGATAGGTTACTATGTCTAATGAGTATAGTTCAATCAAGAAAACCATATAAAAACCAATACTTTGTTTTCACACTTCAAAGATAACACTCTTCACACAATTCATAAATTATAAAGAAAAACTTGCAATCATGTACTCAAAATATTTTTCTCAGATAATACCTTGCCCATTTACAAGCTGATGAAGTGGAAATATGGACTTTGAATTAGTTATCTGTAGCTGATACTCTTAGAAATCAAATCCGGGCACACTTCAACAATCCAATTCCAAACTTAGAAAGAAAACTGATAATAAAACTTCTCAAGAAAAACAGTCCATCAAAGGATTATTTCTTAGGTAACAAGTTTGTTCATTAGAGGCTCATGAAATGAAGAGATGAACTTAAGATCTTGTTCCCTATAGCAATTAAAACAACCAACACTCTACATATGCTCAAAGGAAAACATCAATCAATCCTGGAAGAAATTCTAGGTATATTGAGATACTCCATTATCAGTTCATGTAGGGTGAAATATGGAGATCCAACTCGTCCCTAAGTTTGCAAAATAAAAAAAAACCACTAAAGCATTTAATCTAACAAATGCATGCACTTAAATCGAATGATTGTTCTCACATACTCACACAAAGATGTCAAATCATTACTCAAAAATCATTACACTCATAGATTTCACATTACACACACAACTCTCACTTACTCAAAATTACCACACATCCATGTGACTTGCTATTCAAGGTATCACTGAAACATGACAAGGGTGGAATTAGATGATGTAATCAAACATAAAATTACTCTGTCCACACACACAGAAAACCAGAATGATATTTACAACTAGATACAAAGAGGCTTACCTTGATTGGGATGGTGGGCCCTTGTCATACCAACAAGGAAGCCCTTAAGAGGAACTTATAGAAGAGAGGGTTTGAATACACACATAGAATCTATGAACTATAATTATATCATTACTTCAGAAAACAGAGGTACAATCCATAGTCTTCAAGAATCAACACTACAACATAACAATTCATCTTTATTCAAGAACCAATCTTATACCATAATACTTCCCCTCTACTCAGACCTATGAGGTCTTATTTATACATAAAATCCATGGAGGAATGGATGAAACTGAATCCCCATTATAAGAAAACAATTTTTACAATTTTAGGATAAATCCCAAATATCTATGTTTTTTAACAATTTGGGTAGATTCCAGTTAGTCCCCCACCCATATCTCCCAAAAATATTCTAATTTTGAAAAACTTCCCATGTCATACTCAATATGCCATATGTTGGACAAAACCCAAGTATTATAATTTCTAGATCTAATACCATATGCATGGAAATCGAGGCACAAGTTGGCAATTTGAGTTTTTTTCTAATTTTGGCAGAATCATTCCCCCTGAGGTGGAGGTCCACACATGCGATATGGGTGAATTCTAACTCACATGTCCACATGAAAACATCGTTCTGGACAAAAACCATGAGCCCGATTCTCTTCTATAAACATTCAAAAATTTTGAATTATGTCTAGTACCAGATTAGCACAGGCTGGTACCAGAATAACACAACAGACAGTACTGGATCAAAATTGCTTTGGGTACCATAATGATAAGGTACCAAAATAGATTTCTTAGGAGTGAAACAATTAGGATTATACAAAATCAATCATTTTAATCGAATTAACTCAACAAAACTAAACAAATCATGGCTTAACCATAAGTTACCTCTCTATGCACATGAACAAGGTCATTAATTGTATTTATGGAGGAAAATGTCAATTAGATACACATATCATAGGTAAAATTGACTCATACATAGATAATATAGGTTAATAGAAGTGTCAATACTGAGACTCAACACTATGCTTAATGAATGACTTGTTATATTTCTTTCTTATTCGCAAATGATAGTATACTGCAGTTACAATTATAATAATGGTTCAATATTTAGCTCTCATATCTCACACTCAATCCTAGGCTGTAAACACATGAGTCTTACAACCACCTATTAAATCTATCTCGGGTGAGATTGCACGACGCATTCTATGTGTTGTGGTTCCTTCTGGTTTACTAGGAGGGCTGATAGTTTTAGAGGATTTGTTGGAAACCCGACAGAAATGAACCCTAGGTCAATAAACTCCAACAATATAGAAGAATAGTAACCAAAAGAATCTATGTCAGCTACTTCATCCACGGGTTCGGGGATTTTATGATCTACCCAAGTGAGTGTATTCCCCAGACTCCCAATGGTATATACTTGTTCAAAGCTGGGTTCTTGAACTTCCTCCCTGTGTTCCGAAGGCTCGACTTTTGTTTGTCGTTCATCGGGGATTTTCGTATTGATTGAAATTGAGGCACCGTGGGTAGGCTCAGTACTTACTTGATGATCGGTCATTGAAGCACCGATTTCTTGATGTGGAGCTTCTTCCTTTCATTCTCCTGATCCTAACACATCCTTCATACTGTCCACCTGGTTCTCCAATGCATTGGACAACTCAGTGTCTAAGACAATCTCGACTTATTTTTCGTTTTATGGAAGACCATGAATTTTAGCGTTAGAAACTAAGGAAGATGTCTTCTCTGGCTCCTTTTCCTCTTCAATGTGTACAGGGGACACAAGGGATACCTCCAGGTTCTCATAATCATCATAGATTTTTATTAATTCGTGGAGGGGGTCTGGTGCACTTGTTCCCACTGATACACCAACTATCTCTGGTTGAGCTGAAACACCCACCAATGATCCATCCTGCGGAATTGTGATTTTAGGGTCATCTAATCTGGTGATTTCATCGACGTCTATCAGTTTAGGTCCACTTGGGCCTATCTGGATTTCATCTGGGTTGTCAGCAGGGAACCTTGTCATAGCTATGAGGTCCGTGTCATCTTGTAGTTGATCAATTATCTATTGTGCCTATTCTATCATGAGTAACCCCCTCTCCTGCACGTCCTCGGTCATGGGAAAACCTCTATCTTTCATCAGGGCTAACATGGGGGATTTTTCTTCTTCGACCGCTATCATTTCTTCTCTGGCCCTGAGGGCTCCTTGAGATAATTGTTCTAGGATTGTCACCTGTTCATCCAGGATCATGGATTTGAACCTAGTTATCTTGGGGTTGGCCATCCTTGCCACCACTTCATCCAAGTATTGGTCATTTTCTCTGAAGACTTTAGATTCAAATTTTTTGTAGGCGTATGGCCAATGGGAGGACACTTGCAAGGCATGTTTCAAGACCAAACACTTTGGGTCGTGTTTGGAGAATCAGTCAGTCTGGAATCTGAACTCCAATTGGATCAGTCCTGGGTCGCGTTTGCAGAATCAGTCAGTCTGGAATCTGAACTCCAATTGGATCATTCCTTCTTGCTTAGCTTAAGTGGTGTCCTTCACCATGTAGAAGCCTACATGGAAGCCATAGGGTATGAATGCCCTTTTCTTGTCCTTGACCAGAGTGGCATTGTAACCTTGCAGGATGGTGTGGTAGTATATCTCCCTTACTACAAGTCAGTTAGGGACATGCTTGGGCAGGAGATGAGGTGCTTCAGTGGCCCCAAACACTGTGATGTAGGTATCACACTCATCCAGATACCAATGGACAACCTTTAATATCATCTTTTTGGCCACGAATGATAGCCTCGGGCATTCTTTCTTGAAAAGAATAAAATAAATACGTGTGATGAATTCATCGCAGATGAGGGAGTATGATTTTTTGTACCTGTTGTCCCATAATATGTCAAAATATACGTGGTACTAGGAGCTCCACAACATGCCAGCTTAGGTTCATGTTGACAAATGTTTTTTTGGCACACATGACATCCAATAAGTAAGTATCCATGTAGAAGGTTGGTGTCTCTCCTTCCTTTGGCGTCTGAGCCGGTTGTATGAAAATGATCGGTTTTTTAGAAATGATGGCTCTCTAGTTGAATCCACTCCCGAAAATGGCCACTGTGTAAGTCAGAGGCATCCATGCCTCTAAAAATATGGAGCAGTCTTTCTCCCCATACAACCGACATATGAGAGCCATCAGGTAGATATATGGCTCCTTTAAGTTGGTCGTTTGGTACTAGCCGAAGGTCCAATTGGTGTATTTATTGTCTTCTCTCCACTATGAGGCCATTACTTGGATGGTGTCATGGTGCTCGTAAAATTTTACAACAAAATCTATGTTTAGTCACTCCTTGGGGTCTCTTAGCTTGTAATACTTCTGAACCTTTACCGGAAGGAATACCCCAACATATCCACCACTGTCGTTGTTTATTAAACACTTATGTGTGTCTGTGTGGTCGATGAGGCACTGTAGAAGTTCTATACAAGGAAACAAATGGGTTCTTCTTGCTACCATGTGCAGGTACGACCATCGAATATTTAGGAATACTTGGTCGTCGAGTGCATTCACATCTAGGTCAGTGTGTGGGATGTACTCCGGGAATTCCTCCTGGCTGATCTTTTTGAAGATTTCTTCATAATGTGAGAGTTTTTTCTTGGTCCCTCTATTTTCCTCTGTGTCTCCAAAGGCTGACGTTTGAATGAAAACCTTCTTTCTAGATGTCTTAATGACTGGATCTGGCCTTAGAGTGTATTCCAACTATTTTTCTACCCTTGGAGAGGAACCTTCGCCTACTTCTAGATCCTTCAAATTCAATGCCCTCGATGTTCATTTAGTGTTCGACTTCCTTGGAGTCATTGTTCCTGCAACTAAAAAATCGAAGCATAGATACTATGCAAAGAACATAACCGGATAAAAAATATAAAAATCGTAGTCATGTTAAATTACAGACTTGGATAAATACTTGTAAAGTTCGCTAAACCTGGTTATTTGATACTCACAGGAACTCTGCAGCTTTCAAATTGCTTATCTCGCTTTCTCCGAATGATCTGAAACTTATTTGCACGTATAATGGTTTCGTTTAAAATGAATCAAGATAATTTAAACTAGGGAAGGACTTACCATTTCGTATTAACCATTTAATTCAGGTGATGAGTGAAATTAAAACAAATCTACCACGAAATCTTTGTAACTTAAATTCATCGTGGGATGACAGTGGAGGCGTGGAAGGTGATGTGGTCTATCAGTAATTTCAAATGGTTGTTTTGATTCGCACATGAATTAGCAACTAATTCAATATTTGGTATTAATTAACCTTTTAAATTCTCTGAATCTAATCGTATCTAGCGCTAAAACGTCCCATCGTGTCACTTTCTCAGTGGGTGGATCGGGAATCGGGGATGCGCGATGAATGTTTTTGTCGATGTCCATCACAAAAGATATGACATCGACGATCTCATCGTACAATGATGACATGGAGAAACTGACTCGGATGTGTGACTTGGACCTAAGGAACCAAGAATGACTCGCGGTAAAACTAGACCGTACGGTTCTCCAGTCTGGAAAAGACATGTGGATTTGAAGACAGGTGGATTAATCCGTGCATATTTATCGTAGTCGAGGTTTTCATTAAGTAATTAGGTTTAAAACATACCTTGAAGTGTCGATGTCGAAAAGTACCTGGGATTGGTGATACCTATCACATGTTTTCATTTGGTTTAGCTTCGTCGTAAAAGTCTGAATGCGAAAAGCCATCGAGAATCGGTGATCGGGGAAAAAAACATTTAGTGTGGTCAGAATGTTTGTCGCGATTAGGTCTTCTCCTATTTTGACAAGCACGTCGGGTATCGAATATCAGTGATATCATTTCTTTCTTCTTTGACATTTACTCCCTTCGTCTTTTATCGATGCCAAAAGGGATTGACTATCGATATTTTCCGTATGTGATACTTGTCATGAAACAAAACTTCCTTTTGCCGAAACCGGTGAATATTAGTGCTTGACAACTGAGGTTTTCTGAGTGATTCCTTTTCACTTCTTAATTCCTTCCGATGTTGAATCTTGAGTGCATCGGGTGAAGTGTTTTGGTTGTTAATTTTTTAAGTGTTGATTCCTTTATTTTTTAATTCATGGGGTTTTATAAAGTTTAAATAAACATTGAATAACAAATAAGTGTCAAGAGAACAAGAAAATACACAACACTCCTAAAAAGAAAATCAAATCAGATAGTGCAAAGATCAAGTGGTACCCAAAAAGTGAAAAATTGACATAGGATTTTTAGGGTGTGTTGAGTGCTCAACAAATGGAGACTTACTAGGAGAAAGAAGAAACTTTTTTACTTCATCGAGCTTGGTTGATGCAAAAAATAATTAGGAACTTACCTGGTTTTGATCAGAGCTTATTTTACCCTTGCATTTGGAATTTCCCCAATTGATGCATCTGGGCCTACCTGTGGGGTTTTATAACCTTTGTTTCACCTTCTTTTCCTATAACCTTGACTCACGCCCCCCTTTTGACAAGAATATAGTAAATAATTCATTGGCACTAGGCCTTTTATTTACCCTTATTCACTTGCTACGGTGTTGCTCCACTGCCAACGAGCGTCGATAGCCCTGAAGGTGTCACCCCAACATCACAGACCTTGCTCCACTACCAACAAGAATCGATAGCCCTGGAAGAGATATATGCATACCCTCTCCTACTATGTGCTCATTTGATATAGTTGAATTTTATTTTGGTAGAATTCCCTGAGCGAGTGGGAGAGGATGACGTATATTACTTGCAGAACAAAATGAGATGGTTAAGGTGAAAATCACTAGCTTTGTCTCTGAGGTGCATGTAGTCCTTTCCATCTAATCATCTTTCCATTAAGGTTTTACCAGACCACTAAGCTGACAATTCCTCATTTCTCCAATTTTTTTCATCTGTGCAGGCTAGATAGAGAATCCTTTTGAAACAACTGCAGGTTCTTCAGCGTTTCTTGTGTTTGTATGTGAACGATGAGTTAGGAACAAAGTTCTCTATGTCGCATGATTTGAGGTCAACCATTGTATTTCTAAACACAATATTTCAAAATCTCAGAAGCACAATCACAAAAGATAAAACAAAAATGTATAAATGCAAAAAATATTCATTGACGCATCTAAAATAAACACAGAAGATTTTTTATTTTTATTTTTTTAATGAAAATATTGTTTTAGGGCTTGGCCATTCACTGGGAGAGCGTCAGGTTCCCCACTCAGATTTTATAGTCGGTATGTGCATGACCTATAAATGTGTTGAACCTAGAAAAAATAGATCTAGCTAAACAATAGTACACAAATTTGCAGAGAGAATTGGAGAAGGAAGCAGAAGGAGAGAAAGAATGGAAGAATTCTCATTAACCGTTGTGAATAATGAATAATTTACACATGATATACTCTTTATAACTCAATGAGTTCAACTTGAGGTGAACCAATTCACCATAGTGGTGGTCTAGAGTGATCTAGACACACACCAACAGTTACGGGAGTGAACTGCCACCTATTCTAGTCTCTCAGGTAGTTACAGGAGTGAATTGCCACCTAGTTGAGTTAACTAGTCAACTAGTCTTCAGTTAAGTGACTGAACATAGAGTAGTGAGGAGTTAAATCAAGGAATCAAGGCTAATGTGCCACTCTGGTGATGATATGAAGGAAAGGTTGAATTAGCATGGTGATGATCCCAATGCAACATCTAAACTACTCTCAACTAGTCAAACTGAAGTGTCAACTGAAGGAGAATATTCTCCAAGTGGAATATTCTCTCCTAAAATATAGGAAACTGGGTAATGACTAATTATGACTAATAAACAAATAAAAACCTTAGTAAAAATAAATCCTAGGTGTGTGTGAAGTAACAAGTAACTCCAACACCCCCCCTGAACATCACTATGGTGAAAATAAAGATCGGGTCCCGGCAACGAGGCCATGTTAGGTACCCAAGTACAAAAGATACACTGAAAATAAGTGAGGAAATAGGGAAAAACTCATGGGAAAAAAACCCCCTCAAGGTATAATGTATGTAAAAATAAGAATTACAGTTTCTAGGCAACTGTGTCCTTCACTCCAAGACAACTTCACAGAGAATGAAATTTTTTCTCAGTGAAGGTCTTGGTGAAAATGTCTGTCGTCTGTTCTGCTGAAGGACAAAACTATAAGTCGATGATCCCCTCATGTACTATGTCCCAAATGTAGTGCATGTGGATCTCGATGTTCTTCTTTTACTGCCTCTGAACTGGATCTCTGCAAAACTTTAGAGTGCTCTGGTTGTCACATCGGATGACGATCGACCGATGAAACTGAATGCCCAACTCAGTGAGAAAATGTTGTAGTGACATAGCCTAAATGGTTATGTTAACTACCCCTTTGTACTCTACCTGAGCTAAAGATAAAGCAATGACATCTTTCTTCTTTCTCGACCAATATATAGGCCCGAAACCAAGACTGAGTGAGTAACCAGATGTGGAATTGCAATCAATTCTATCACCAACCCAGTCAAAATCAGTAAACCCAATGAGATCTAACATAGAGTCTATTGCATAATGAATCCGAAAGGTGACGGTGCCTTGTATGTATCGAAGGATATGCTTTGCAACTTTCCAATGTAGCTCATGTCGCTCCTACATGAACCTGGAAACTGCGCCAACTGCATATGAGAGGTATGGTCTAGAGTGTTTGAGATACAAAAATCTCCCCACTAGCCGTCTAGACAAAGTGTTTTCAACTAGTGGAGACTCCCTGCCATCCTCAATTTTGACACCTAATAGGAAAGGAGTCAGAGAAGACTTGCAGTCTATCATGTGAAATATCTCAAGGAGATCTTGTGCATACTTGGCTTGAGACAGTTTGATGTCTAATGCATCCTAACTGATCTCAAGTCCAAGGAAGAAGTGTAGCAGACCCATGTTCGTCATCAAACACTTGTCATGAAGAATCCTCTTGACTTCAACAATCACTAAAGTCAAGCAACCAGTGATCAACAAATCATCCACATACATAACTAAAAGTAGAAGTGAATCAGTCGTCCTAAGCATGTATACATTTGGGTATGATTTACAACGTACAAATTTCTGTGACAACAGGTAGGATTCCATCTTGGCATACCATGTCCTCGGAGCCTACTTGAGGCCATAAAGTGACTTCTTCAGTCGATAGACCAAATATGAGTCCTGCATAAATCCTTGGGGCTGCTCCATGTACATCTCCTTAGAAAGATCACTATGAAGAAATTCATTCTTTACATCCATCTGATGGACTTCCCATCCCTTGGATGCCACAATGGAAAGTGCCAATCATATGGAATCCATTTTTGCTACTGGAGCGAAGGTCTCATCATAGTCAATAACATGAACCTGTTGAAAGAATTTGGCGACAAGCCTGGCTTTGTATCTGGTGATATGTCCATTTGCTGTGCTCTTGGTCCTGTAGACCCATCTGCATATGACAAGTTTCCTCCTAGAGGGAAGGAGAACCAAATCCCAATTCGGGTTCTCGAGGAGGGAGTTGTACTCCTCCTACATGGCGGATTCCCAAAAGGGATTTCCAACAACCTCGCCATAAGACTGTGGATCTGAAGACTAAACCAAGAAAAGATGCCTAGAATGCAATGGTTCAGTGGCAGTGAGTGCAATAGGAGGCTCCTCAAAATCAAATCGAGTCCTCCTTGTATCGATTGGATCACCTATGAGATCCCATGCATCCTGAAGAGTAGTTTGTGCCCACTTGGGCCTCTTCTCTGGCTCTACAACTGCATCTGGATGCTCCGAATATGCATCTAACTATACTGACTCTAAATCTGAATCTGAATCCTCTGAGTCCTCTAAAAAAAAACTCTTTTCTGAGGAAGAGTCGGCATGTGCATGCTCATCATCTCGGACTTGTGGAAGAGTGAAGGTGTTTGCATGCGACTGCTGAGGTACATGCGAGATGCTTTCCTTGAATTGGAGACTATGCTCAATGATGAGTCAGTCCAAGGAAAGGTCAATAAGCCAATATCCCTTCACACCATCGAGGTATCCAACAAAAATGCACTCAGTGCTCTATGGATCAAATGCCTTCCTCTTTTCAGAGGGAATTCGGGTCCATGCACGAGAACCAAAAATTGGAAAGTGGGTCACTTCTGGTTTGAGGTCACTCCAAGCCTCGTAAGGGGTTTTATCCTTGACAGATCTATGGGGAGATCTGTTTTGGATGTATGCTGCACAGTTAAGTGCTTCAGCCCATAGTCTCTGTGGTAGTGACTTTGCATGCAATATGCAAGATGCCATCTCCTTTAGAGATCTAGTTTTCCACTCAGCAACTCCGTTTTGTTGCGGAGTGTAGGGAACTGTATGCTGCAACTAAATCCCTACCTCATGGAAAATATTATGGATCTCATGATTTACATACTCTCCCCCGTTATCATTTCGGAGGATTTTGATCTTCTTTTTGGACTGTGTCTCAACCAAAGGTTTGAAATCTTTGACGTGTTGAAAGACTTATGATTTTTTCCTGAGAAAGTAGATCCAAGTAAAACGTGAGAAATCGTTAACAAAAATGAGAAAAAACCTCACTTTTCTGATCGATGGATGTGGAAAAGGACCCATGAGGTCACTGTGGATTAGATCCAATGGTGCAGAAGCTCACTGAGACTTTCCTTTATCGAATTTCTCTTTAGGGTGTTTCTCGAGAACACATCCCTCACATACTCCCTTGGAGAAATGGATGTCTGGTAGACCATAAGCTAATCTATGCTTGCTAATATGTTGCATGTATCTAAAATTCAAATGTCCAAACCTTTCATGCCATATCCTACTACTTTAATCAACATGAGTAAGCAGTAAAGAAGAATCAGTTTCAATGAATTCAGAAAATTTATACAATCTAGATTGATGATTTACCTCACCGGTTGCAACCTTGGAGTTGGTTTGCATGTCATAGATGTCCACGTCATTTGGTGTGAATACAACTTTATTTCCGGTGCTGGAATTCATCATTTTATACACAAAGAGAAGGTTGACAAAAAGCTTGGGAACATGCAGCACATTCTTGAAACTTTCGTTGGTGAGTTCAATCCTTCCTTTGTTGGTGACTTCGATAAAAGAGTTGTCCCCAATCAGAATAGGAGGACATTTGCATGAATCCAATGAATAATATAATGTTTTTGAGGCAGCCATGTGATGTGATGCTCCTAAATCTATGATCCAAGCATCGAGAGAAGAGTTGATGGAAATCACGGCATGGCTAGAATTGTCTTTCTTGGAATTAAGATCTTTTGTCTTATTCTTCTTTGCACCCTTAGGGATTCAATCTCCAAGGTTGTTTTTCTGAAGTACCTGAGACATCAGATATTTTTTTTTTCATGCATGCGGATTCTGAATGGAATCCTTTGTGACAATACATGCATTTCTCTCCTTTTCTTCCCTTTTCTCCTTTGGATCCATAGGCATTGGTGAAGGGTTTTGTGTACCCTTCCTTCTTCATATGTGCATGAGCTTTCCACTTATCTTTATCTTTATATTTCTGATATTTTTGGCTGCCATCATGCACAGTGAGTGCATGCTCCCTTGGGCCTTTGATTGCGCCCATGTTGATGAGCTTGGTTTGCTCTTGTGTCAAGGATTCGATAAAGTCCTTAAGAGAAGGCATATTCCAGGTGGCTCCAGAGGTGAATATGACAGTATGGAATGTGGATATGAATACAAAGAATTCAGGTCCAATCTTGGAGAGAATGGTGAGAACCAATTGTTTTTCCTCCGCCAATTTATCAACCCCGCAAGCTTTGAGTTGCGACAGTAAATCCTTGAATTTTGTAAATAAATCTTGGATATTGTCTAAGATTTTTGGATTCAATGTGAGAAGCTCCACCTCCAACGTGTGTCCCCTCATCTCATCCTGTTTTAAAAAAATCCCTTACAATATTTTCCAGGCTTCATTGGGAGTCTTACAAGAAGATATGTGAAAAAGGAGATCGAGAGAAATAAGACTGCAAATTGTTCTGAGTGTCTCATCCATGCGATTTAAGTACTTGGATTTTTCTATGGATGATGTTGGTTCTGTATCTGTATTAATGGTTAACCTATACAACCCTCTGGATCGGAAATGTATGGCTATTTTATCCTTCCATGCAAAATAGTTGTAAGGTGTAAGAATGAATTCTTTTTGGAATTCCATATTTTCGTTGTCTTCAATCTTTTGTACCTACAAAAATTTTTGGTGTAGATTTTTCTTAGAAGTCCATCGGCTTTGGTACAATTTAAATGTGTTGAAACTACATAGAATATATCTAGCTAAACAATAGTACACACTTTTTCAGAGAGAATTGGAGAAAGAAGAAGGAGAAAAAGAATGGAAGAATTCTCATTAACCATTGTGAATAATGAATAATTTACACATGATATACTATGTATAATTCAATGAGTTCGAATTGAGGTGAACCAATTCACCATAGTGGTGGTATAGAGTGATGTGGACACACACCAGTATTTATTGGAGTGAACTTCCACCTATTCTAGTCTCTCAGGCAGTTACGGGAGTGAACTGCCACCTAGTTGAGTTAACTAGTCAACTAGTCTTCAGTTAACTGAATGAACAGAGATTATTGAGGAGTTAACTCAGGGAATCAAGGCTAATGCGCCACTCTGGTGATGATACAAAGGCAAGGTCGAATTGGCATGATGATGATCCCAATGCAACATCTAAACTCAACTCAACTAGTCAAACTGAAGTGTCAACTGAAAGAGAATATTC
Source organism: Picea engelmannii (assembly GCA_009831015.1). Classification (NCBI taxonomy): domain Eukaryota; kingdom Viridiplantae; phylum Streptophyta; class Pinopsida; order Pinales; family Pinaceae; genus Picea; species Picea engelmannii. Next base: position 2,312,188 of record ML777257.1, read on the forward strand.
TCTAGGTGGAATATTCTCTCTTAAAATATAGGAGATTCGATAATGACTAATTATGAATATTAAATAGATAAAAACCTTAGGAAAAATAAATCCTAGGTGTGTGTGAAGTAACAAGTAACTCCAACATGACCCAATATTATCGGCCACCCGGAAAGGTCCGAGCCATAGATTCTGAAACTTAGAATGATTTCCTTTAGGCTCATTTTCCCTGTCCCATTTTAGGAATAAGTCTCCTACTTCAAAATTCTTCTCTTTAGCCTTATGATTATCAGACCACATTTTAACTATCCTCTGGTGGGCTATGAAATTTGATTTAGCTTTCTCCCTTTCTTCTTCTAACATGAGAAGGGTGTCAATTATTTGTTGTAATATTGATGAGGGCTGCCATTTCGACTCTTGAGAAAGTTGAAGAGATGGGAGATATAGCTCGTTCGGGAGAATGGATTCCTATCCATATAATAAAAAGTATGGGGAATTCCCTATAACTTCCTTGGGTGTAACTCTATTTTCCCATAAATTGTTATGGAGTAGATTATGTCAATTCCTTTGGTTGTCTGCAACTATTTTCTTCAATATCCTCACGAGGTTCTTATTAGTTAATTCTACCACTTCATTTCCCTATGGATAATAATTCATAGAGTATATAATTATGATTTCTTTGTCTAGAGAAAACTCTATTAATAGGGTGGAATAAAAGTAAGTTTCATTATCAAAAACAAGGACAGAAGGGACACCAAACCTTGTGATTAGTTGTTGTTCTATGAATTGGATTATCGCCTTCTCATTTACATTAGTCAGAGGGATGGAATCCACCCATTTTGTGAAATAATCGGTGGCAGTAAGTATTTATTTGTGATGTTTTAAAAAAATTGGTGTAATTTGTCCTATAATATCTAACCCCCATTTCTCAAAAGGCCTAGAAACGGGCACCGGTTGGAGTGGGAAAACTGCCCTCTTCTTCCTTCCATCACTTATTTGACAAGTATTACAGTTTCTAGCATATGTGTGAGCATATTTGAACAAAGTAGGCCAATAATAACCATCTCTCAATATATTATGAGCGGTGATGTTTCCTGTGAAATGTGCACTAGTAGGACCATCATGGAGCTATTTTAGAAAAAATTTTGCATCTTCACGTTCGAGACATATTAAAAGTACCCCATCATAATTAACCCAGAAAAGTATTGAATTTATGAGGCAATACTATGTGGATTTTAAACTGAGAGCTCTCATTTCCCTAGGGTTTAGGTTTTCTGGGCAAGTCCCATGATGCAGGAGATAAGTCATTTTATCATACCACAAATCTTTCCCTGGGGAGATGTATGAAGCTTCGCCACACCATAATGCCAATTCATTCTCCCATCTAGGGTCATCATTTACTTGGTCTTGGGATTGAGCAGCCAGTTTGCATAACCCTTATCCTTTAAGCAATTTAGAAGGTTTTATATCTAGATCAAATTCTTGGACCACTTCCATCCAGTTCCCTCTTCTTTCCCCCATCTTATGTTGAGTAAATAGGGATCGAACTGTGGGGTGGGGCACGATTACTTTGGTATAGTTCTTGAGGATGTAAGATCTGAAATGTTTCACTGCCTTGTAAAGCACATAAGCCTACTTTTCTATAGCAGGATAATTTAGTTTTGCACCTTGGATATTAGTGGTCATGAATGACACTGGATCCTCATTGTTTTCATCATCCTTCTGAATTAATATTGTGACTAATGATTGGTCAGAGGCAAAAGTATAGAGGAAGAAATCTTTGTTGAAGTCAGGGATTCACAACACTAGAGCATGAGATATTGTAGTCTTAATAATGTTGAAAGCCTTCTTTCCTTCATCATCCCACTTAAACTCAACATATTTGTTAGCGCTCTGTAATTTGCCTAAGGCTGCTGAGGCAATCACAGAGGTAACCTCGAACCGCTTCGAGTCTTGGATCTAGCCCTCCAAGACTCAAAGAGGGATCTCTCTTTTAAATTTAACTTGGTTTGTAATGGATGTTAGGCTAGCTATAAAGTATAGGGTTTTGATTTTTAAATGGTTAGTTTGGGACAACAAGGAGGGCCATTGGGCAAATGGGGTCTGCACTTAGAAATGTGGTTGATTTCTTAGATCTAGACAAAGATTTTACACAGGGAAAGGTAGTGAACATCTTGGATCGAATTGATTTTTAATGATGTTGATTTGAGGAAGAAAAAGTGGAGGAAAAAGCCAGGCAAGGGAGCAACTAAGAATTCCTAAGATGGGCTCTTTAGATGAATAACATAAAGATTATCACAAGCTGAGAGGCAGAGTATCTGCTGATAAATTATTCTTCTATAACATTCCTTCTGATAATAAGAACTAAAAACAAAATGAAAGATAACAAGAAAACACTTTAACAAAGGAAAACACCACCAATACACCCACACAAGAATCCTGTGAAAAACAAGCTTGTTACTGATCAATCATTAAAGGATTACAGAAAAATCTTTCAGGCCTAGCACAACCCACAGGCAACAAAATAAAAACACCTCTTACAGGTCCATCCAAATGGAAAAAACATTCCACAGGTAGAAACCTCTCTCACTCAGTCCCAATCGAACCCCCATTCTATCTTTTACAAGTGTATAAATACAAAATCCCCTCAGTCTTGAGAAGATCCGAGCTCTAACTATGCTTGCTAAGGATAGAAAATAGTTACAACAACATACTGCCACCTGTGGACTCTCTCTAAAGCAAACCCAACTATAAATTAAAGGAAAAAACTAAATTCTAGAAACTACTTGGTTGATCGTATCAAATTTGCTGAGGGGTTGTGATGCTTGTCCCTCAAATCATGGAAACAATGGCCATTTGTCCCTTTGATTGCCTTGGATTCTGGAGATAATATTCTTCTGGTTGGCTTTCCTCCTGTAATTTCTCAACTGTAATTTGAAAGCCCTTGCTGGAAAATGCCACTTGTGCTCTGCTAACAACCAAAACGTTAAACGAATTCACCACCTGCTGATGACATGCACCTAAAAAGCTAGACAATTGGTTGCTATGAGGATCTTGATATTGTCTTCAGTTATCGAATTACTTCCACATGCCCTTTACTGCCAGCAATATTTTCACTAGATTGATTTGCAGCTAGTCCATTGGAGACGTAATTACTGCCCAAACCACTTCCATCATATCCTGCACTGTATGATCCAACATTCATTCCCAGATTTGGTGTTAATGTCAATCTCGTTCCAACCTTTATAGTCCAGGAGGGATCAATAGGAGGCATCTCATATTCATCAGATTTTAATGCCACAGGAAAATCTGGCAATTTGGGCACACCCTCCAGCAGGTCTGTTGGAAACTCCATCTTGACTTCATATGGTATCCGAGTCAAAATATATCGAACTCCATAGTCCAAATATGCTGCTGCCTTCAGGAGCATGCCAATTGCTGTCTTCTTGTTTTCTTTTGACACTTTTGATTGATGGCCATCTGCAGGAGCTCTTGGAATTAGCAATGAGTTTGCTTGCAATAAAGATATCATAGCCATCATGTGCAGAATGGACAACACCTCATACCAGGCATTTGACATAACAGTTTCCTTTTAATGGTACCCAAATCCATGTGTTTCTTGATGACCTTAAAATATCCAGGAAAGTTAAGTTTAACAATATCAACAGCTGTGTTAAAAACCCAACCAAATTCATGGCACATAAACTTCATTAACAAGGTCCCACTCTGTTTTATAATCATAACATCCGGTTTGATTTACTGAGTAGGGAGATCCTCCTTGGGTTTGTTCTCATTTCTGGATTCAAATCTCCCCATAATGCCGCGCTTAACCCGAACAATGGCACCTTTAGGTTTTGGTTTCTCATCCTGCGATGCCTTGTTTTTTCCAGAAACCAACTCTGAACTTACATATAACTGATTGGATTTGGAAGTCGACTTGTCTTTGCTATTGTCCAATTCAGCGAAGGATAATAGGAAGTTTCTTGTATACTAGTGTTTGGCATTGTCGATTGGAGCCTGTGACAGAGTGGGGCTGTGTCTCCTCTTCTTCTTACGGTGTGTCCTCCTGTGTATTCTCAAATACCCTACTCTTCTTAATGTCCAATTAGGAAAGATAATTGCGATGTGCATACATATGATCCTATGGCCGCAGATGAAGAAGGGAATGCAGCAATACCAAGTAGAGGTGTTGAGATAACATGGAAAACTGCTCCAAATGCAGTAACAAGGAGAGTCCTGTAGATCGTCCACTTCTGTGCATCCAACAATTGAGAAAGGAAGCAATGAGTGAGAATGAAACCCCTGTCATTGGTGCAGATGCATGGCTCCCTGCAATCGACACCTTGAAAACTGGTTCGAACATCTGGCAAGGGGTAATAGCTGCATTATATATATATATATATATATAAAACTTTCAGTGGGAAATATCCCACATTTGTGTGGTGAATTGAAGTTTAGGCGCTTATAAGAGTCAACAACTATGTAGTCTATCGATGAAGTGAGCCCGAGGCTTGGGCATTGGAGTTTGGTGTTTGCGCTGGCGTTGCTTTGTGTGTTTGTTGTTGGTGTATTGAACGGTGCTTATCCTTGGTGTCGAATATTCGGAGATTGGCTCTAGGCCAATATAAACTTTTGCCAAAATTTATAATTTGATAAACAAGATTAAATCTTTGCACAAAGGCCGAGGGGGAAACTTTTTCTCAATTATCCAAAATAGATTATAAAAACCTAAGTTAGGCTAATAAACCCAACTTCACATTTGCCGACAAGAATTACCTTTTACCATTTCAAACCAATCCACCATTTTTTTGCTAAAAAATGTGCCAAAACTAGATTTGAAGCTCGTGCACAGGGACTCATTTTCTGCTTGGTCAGTGACGAGCGCCTTCTACCGCCTTCGCCACGCATTATGAGAAAACACGTAGTGCTTGAGGTAGACACATATTAGTCAGAAAACTGATCCCCTATTATATAGGGTTCTAACATAGGCTCCACCTGGGGAAAATGGCTCCGAAGGAGGTGTCTAGAATCGCTGAACTCTGAATTTTGCCGACCAACTGATCATTGGGCTGCCTCTGAACTGTGAACTGAAAATAAAACCATGAAGAGACAAAAAGAAAGTGCTCATCCTGATGAGCTTATTGGCGCATTCCTACCTACCCTACTTTGCTAATAGTTACTGCTTCAATCAGGTAATGAAAAAGTGCCAATGAAGCCAACCCAGTAGTAGATCCCATGATTGGGCTTCCTCATCATGTTTGACGAAAATCAAGGCTGAAACATGTACTGGAAGCTGAAGACATATTTGGTCATTATAGAGAAAACATGTTTGAAAACTTGAGCTAACATAAACCTCCATGTAATCTGCTATAGGATCAATGAAGGCATGATGCATGATATTCATTCCTAGATCTTTTATGACTAGTAGATCAGCTGCATCCTCCAAATCAAACCATGCGTCTACAACTTCAGCCTTATACCTGGAAACATAATCATCATCAATCTGCAAATCAACAGGTAGTGCGATTTCCTCTTGCTTTGGAGAAGGAAGAGTTTCCAAGAATTCTTTGGGATCTAGGAAATTATAGGACTGAATTTGAGAATCCACAAGTTCAACCTCCCTTTCGAGTTTTTCAACCAATAGCTCAAGAACACAAATTATACTTTCATGAGAATAATTTTTTGATTTCCAACAATGAAACAAGGCTGTTAACGAAACTTCATCAATTTGAAAATCTACTAACTCATCCCTGAAATCTTTTATAGCTTCACAATACATAGGATTTTCCACATATCTTGTCATCTTGAAGCATCATCAAGGCTCTGAAATCTGGATTCTTCAGCAGTGAAGTTGATTGCGATCTTTGAATCTCAGGATCTTAAACAATGGAGTCGCCAGGTGAAAGGTACAACCTTCCTGTGTTTGGCTTCTGTTCACCATCGGAAGTCAAAACTGAACTTGAAGTGCAGCTCTGGAGAAGTCCCCAGTGGAGTCGCCAAAAATGTTAGCACTCTGTAATTTTCCTAAGGCTGCTGAGGCAATCACAGAGGTAACCTCGAACCACTTCGAGTCTTGGATCTAGCCCTCCAAGACTCAGAGAGGGATCTCTCTTTTAAATTTAACTTGGTTTGTAATGGATGTTAGGCTAGCTATAAAGTATAGGGTTTTTATTTTTAAATGGTTAGTTTGGGACAGCAAGGAGGGCCATTGGGAAAATGGGGTCTGCACTTAGAAATGTGGTTGATTTCTCAGATCTAGACAAAGATTTTACACAGGGAAAGGTAGTGAATGTCTTGGATCGAATTGATTTTTAATGATGTTGATTTGAGGAAGAAAAAGTCGAGGAAAAAGCCAGGCAAGGGAGCAGCTAAGAATTCCTAAGCTGGGCTCTTTAGATGAATAACATAAATATTATCACAAGCTGAGAGGCAGAGTATCTGCTGATAAATTCTGCTTCTATAACATTCCTTCTGATAATAAGAACTGAAAACAAAATGAAAGATAACAAGAAAACACTTTAACAGAGGAAAACACCACCAATACACCCACACAAGAATCTTGTGAAAAACAAGCCTGTTACTGATCAATCATTAAAGGATTACAGAAAAAGATTTTTGGCCTAGCATAGCCCACAGTTAGAAAAATAAAAACACCTCTTACAGGTCCATCCAAATGGAAAAAACATTCCACAGGTAGAAACCTCTCTCACTCAGTCCCAGTCAAACCCTCATTCTATCTTTTACAAGTGTATAAATACAAAATCCCCTCAGCCTTGAGAAGATCCGATCTCTAACTATGCTTTCTAAGGATAGAAAATAGTTACAACAACATACTGCCACCTATGGACTCTCTCTAAAGAAAACCCAATTGTAAATTAAAGGAAAAAACTAAATTCTAGAAACTGCTTGGTTGATCGTATCAAATTTGCTGAGGGGTTGTGATGCCTGTCCCTCGAATCATGGAAACAATGGCCATTTGTCCCTTTGATTGCCTCGGATTCTGGAGATAATATTCTTCTAGTTGGCTTTCCTCCTGTAATTTCTCAACTGTAATTTGAAAGCCCTTGCAGGAAAATGCCACTTGTGCTCTGCTAACAACCAAAATGTTGAACCGATTCGCCACCTGCTGATGACATGCACCTAAAAAGCTGGACAATTGGTTGCTATGAGGATCTTGATATTGTCTTCAGTTATCGAATTACTGCCACATGCCCTTTACTGCCAGCAATATTTTCGCTAGATTGATTTGCACCTAGTCAATTGGAGACGTAATTACTGCCCAAACCACTTCCATCATATCCTGCACTGTATGATCCAGCATTCGTTCCCAGATTTGGTGTTAATGTCAATCTCGTTCCAACCTTTATAGTCCAGGAGGGATCAATAGGAGGCATCTCATATTCATCAGGTCTTAATGCCACAGGAAAATATGGCAATTTGGGCACACCGTCCAGCAGGTCTGTTGGAAACTCCATCTTGACTTCATATGGTATTCGAGTCAAAATATATCGAACTCCATAGTCGAAATATCCTGCTGCCTTTAGGAGCATGCCAATTGTTGTCTTCTTGTTTTCTTTTGACACTTTTGATTGATGGCCATCTGCAGGAGCTCTTGGAATTAGCAATGAGTTTGCTTGCAATAAAGATATCATAGCAGTCATGTGCAAAATGGGAAACACCTCATACCAGGCGTTTGATAGAACAGTTTCCTTTTAATGGTACCCAAATCCATGTGTTTCTTGATGACCTTAAAATAGCCAGGAAAGTTAAGTTTAACAATATCAACAGCTGTGTTAAAAACCCAACCAAATTCATGGCGCATAAACTTCCTTAACAAGGTCCCGCTCTGTTTTATAATCATAACATCCGATTTGATTTGTTGAGTAGGGAGATCCTCCCTGGGTTTGTTCTCATTTCTGAATTCAAATCTCCCCATAATGCCGCGCTTAACCACAACAATGGCACCTTTAGGTTTTGGTTTCTCGTCCTGCAATGCCTTGTTTTTTCCAGAAACCAACTCTGAACTTACATATAACTGATTGGATTTGGAAGTCGACTTGTCTTTGCTATTGTCCAATTTAGCGAAGGATAATAGGAAGTTTCTTGTATACGAGTGTTTGGCATTGTCGATTGGAGCCAGTGATAGAGTGGGGTTGTGTCTCCTCTTCTTCTTACGGTGTGTCCTCCCGTGTATTCTCAAATACCCTGCTCTTCTTCATGTCCAATTAGGAAAGATAATTGCGATGTGCATACATATGGTCTTATGGCCGTAGATGAAGAAGGGAATGCAACAATACCAAGTAGAGGTGTTGAGATAACATGGCAAACTGCTCCAAATGCAATAACAAGGAGAGTCCTGTAGATCGTCCACTTCTGTGCGCATCCAACAATTGAGAAAGGAAGCAGTGAGTGGGAATGAAACCCCTATCGTTGGTGCAGATGTGTGGCTCCCTGCAATCGACACCTTGAAAACTGGTTCGAACATCTGGCAAGGGGTAACAACTGCGTTTTTTTTTTTTATATATATATATATATATATAAACTTTCAGTGGGCAATATCCCACATTTGCGTGGTGAATTGAAGTTTAGGCACTTATAAGAGTCAACAACTATGTAGTCTATCGATGAAGTGAGCCCGAGGCTTGGGCATTGGAGTTTGGTGTTTTCGTTGGCGCTACTTTTTGTGTTTGTTGTTGGTGTATTGAACAGTGCTTATCCTTGGTGTCGAATATTCAGAGATTGGCTCTAGGCCAATATAACCTTTTGCCAAAATTTATAATTTGATAAACAAGATTAAAGCTTTGCACAAAGTCCGAGGGGGAAACTTTTACTCAATTCTCCAAAAAAATATTATAAAAACCTAAGTTAGGCTAATAAACCCAACTTCACATTTGCCGACAAGAATTACCTTTTACCATTTCAAACCAATCCACCATTTTTTTGCTAAAAAATGCACTGAAACTAGATTTGAAGCTCGTGCGCAGGGACTCATTTTCTACTTGGTCAGTGACGAGCACCTTCTGCCGCCTTCACCATGCATTATGAGAAAACACATAGTGCCTGAGGTAGACACATATTAGTCAGAAAACTGATCCCCTATTATATAGAGTTCTAACAATATTTACGAATCATTTTTTGTAGGGGTTTGATAGTTTCGGCGAAATCGAGGATGAATTTCCTCAAAAAAATGATTTTCCCGAAGAAAGATTGCATAGCCTTTTTGTTGTGAGGTAATGGAAGCTGATCTATAGCCTTAATCCTTTATGGGTCTATGTGAATGCCTTCTTGATATATAATGTGGCCTAACAACTTACCTTCCTTGACACCGAAAATAGTTTTCTTAGGGTTTAAGGATATGCCATATTTCCTACACCTTTTAAAAATATAGGTTAAATGTTGGATGTGATCTTCTCTGTTCTTTGAATACATAGTCATGTCATCCAAGTAGACTACTACACACTTATTTATTATTCCCTGAAATTCTACATCCATGGCCCTCTGGAAGGTCGCTCCTACATTGATTAACCCAAAAGGCATGTGTTTGTAAGCGAAGGTTCCCCACTTGGTTCAGGAGGTAGTTTTCAAGCGTTCTTCTTTCAAAAATAGAACCTGGTTGTAACCTGAGAAATCGTCCAGCAAGGAGAAAATATCAGATCCAGACACAGTCTGCAAGTGTTTCTCCATTGGTTGGACTAGGTAGTTGTCCTTTTCTGAAGCTCTATTGAGGTTTCTAAAATCTACGCATAGGCAGATCTCCCTAGACTTTTTCCTTACATGAACCAATTTTGATACCCATGCAGAGTGTCTCACTTGGAAGATAATTTTGGCATCTAAAAATTTCTTTAACTCCTGGCACATGAGGGGCTCCAGGGATGGGTGGTATTTCCAGAGCTTCTATTGGAAGGTTTTTACTTCAGGCTTTAAAGGGATAATGTTTTCAATGATACGGGTATCATAAGTTTTCATATCTCAGTAGAACCATGCAAAGACATCTTGATATTGTCTGAAAAGTTTGAGATAGGCCTTCCTTTCCTCTTTAGATATTGTCTTACTGAGGTTTACGTCTTTTGGGTTTTTTGGGGTTCTGAGATTTATAGTTCCATGCATGAGACAGGAACTACCAATTTTCGCATTGTTTGACCCCTTAAATCTTTCCCTTAGATCAAAAAGGTTTTCTAAATTGGATATTCCCTTCAATATCGTGTGAGACTTTGATTTGTCAGTTGGTTGATATGTCTAAGGATTGGTTCTTGTTGATTGTTGTTGGAATATTTTGTCATCAATAGCCAAGTCTTTAAAATTGTCTTGATTGGTCAGAAATTTTATAATTTGTTCATCTCCTTCAAAAACATTCCAATTAGAAATAGTTTTGGGCACTGAGGGTTTGTAGAGAAGTTCTACAGTGAACCAGGAGGCTTCATAATCTTCTAGAGGATATAGCCTTGAAGCAGCGGTGGCCATAGAATCAACAAGAATGTTCTTTTCTTTGGGAATCGTTGTAATGTTGAAAGCTTCAAAAATTTCTATTAGCCTGTGCACTTCTTGTTGGTAATTCTTCAGGTGTGGAGAATTGCAATGTATAGTATTCCTTACTTGTCTAATGATGATTTCAGAATCTCTGAAAACCTTCACTTCCTTAACATTCAAGTCCATGGCTTTCTTTATCCCTTGTACTAGAGATTCATATTCGGCGGTATTGTTTGTGAATTGAAACTCAAGTCTACAGGATAGAAAATGTTGTTTACCTTTTGTATTAATGAGGATGCACCTTTCCCTAGACCCTTCTTACGATTTAGAGCCATCAAAGTATAAGGTCCAAACTTGTGGGAAACATCTATCAGCTTATTTTTTCATGTTACTTTCCTCTTTTCCTATTGTTTGTTTTGTTATTTCTAATGTAGGTTCTTGGTAGAAAAGGGTTTCCTTTGCCGTCGTCGGCAATTTCTCTTGAAAAATCATCTCAGAGTTATGAGTAAGAGGGACATCAGATGGGAGGGGGGAGAAATTCCTGAAGTCGGAATCATAGGAATAATTGCCAAACACAAGGAAATATGTCGATGAGGGTTCATTTAGGGTTTCTAAGTCAATGATAGTATGTTTTAGATATCTTTACCTATCGATCTTGATCATGTTTGTGTTCCCCTTTAATGATAGCCAATGGTGAGCACAGTCTATACTAAAGTATCTGTTTAACTTCTCGAACCAATCTCAGCTTAATAACAATCCATAAGCCTATGGGATATCTACTACAATAATGTCAATTACTTGCACAAATTTAGGGTGAGTCACTATTCTGATCATCACATCTTTCAATTCTCCCATAACTTTCACCTGGGTTCTGTCTAGTTGTATCACATGTTTTTCACTTTTGAGAGGTATTTCATTTAATGTTTTGCAAATAGACAAAGGCATAACATTAGAATATGATTCTGAGTCGACCAAACATTATGGAGGTTTTTGTTGAAGACTTCAAATGTTCAAAGGAATGGTGGGACAAAAGGATTTCCCTTCTTATCTTCAGAGCAGGCATTCACAATTGGTTTATTCCTTGGGTTTGTGGGAGTTAGACTCTCCCCTTGGTTAGTGTTGGTTGTAGGATTTTCTACTGACTTCAAAGCTTGTAACAAAAAGTATTTTTGCTGAGGGATTCTACATATGTCCATAACTGATATATTAGCCTTCAGCTTCTTCAAATATTCTACTATGTTGTAATCCAGCTTGAGCGATTATCATGTATGGATGTTTATAGGGTTTATTCGAGGAGAAAAAGGTGCTTTTAGATGATCGGGAGTTGGTATCCTTCCTAAAATTTGGGTCGTACTAAGGTCGTTTGAGACAGGTTGTTCCCGACTTCATGTCTACACAACCAAGACTTCTGCGAGTGGTTCTTGAACCTCAAACAGGTCATTGGAGGGCATATCTAGGTCAGGATCCCATATCAACATGGTTGTTTCTTCTGGTGGAGAAATTTCTTCCTGATTGAAAATATTCATACTAGAGTTGATGGATTGTTCGGTTAGGGAGAATTCATCTAGAAACTGATTGGTCATCAAATTTATGGCATGCACCCATTGACGGAAGTATCTTTTGGAGTGATTCTCTTGGTGATAAGTGCAGAAAGATTTGGATGCTACATTTCCTAGATCGATGTTTAGGTTGGTTGGGGGAGGTTCAATTGATTTAAATGATGGATTCCTTTAAAAGAAAGGCTTATAGGGTCTCTGGCCTTGGCTTCCCTCCCCTGCACTTCTCTTAATGTCTATGATTTTGTTTGATAGTTTTTTGACCATGTGTTGTAGGTCCTCTATGTCCCCACTTCCCTTTTCAGGAGCTTGTTTTGTTTGTTTCCATGGGGGTCTAGTAAGCAATATTCCTCTCCTAGGAGGAGGTTAAACTTATTTGTTAGTTAACGAGACCTGGCCTTCTTTGCATCCTTTAATTTTGAATTCTATTGTTTTGGCTTCTTCAAAATTCTCAGTTGGGGTTGGTTTGGCAACCCTCTTCACAAACATGGAAATGGAAGCTGGGAGAGAATTAGCATATGCTTTGATTTGCAACTCCTGGGTAGGTTTAGCTTTGGGCTGGAATTTTTTTAATATGGTGGTAAACCTTTGATTGAAGTCTTTACCCCTTTCCTTCCAACTCATGGTGGCAGTGAACAACTCATCCATCAAATATCCTGTAGTAGTTTCTTCTGCAAATTTATCTAGAAAATCCTTTTGAAACTTCGTCCAACTAGTTATGGATCCTATAGGTATGTTAAAATACCATGTGGAAGACGCATTCTCGAAAGTGTAGGGGAAAATACTGCAAACTACATATTCATGTTGGACATTCATCAGTCTGATAGCTAGTATGAATTTCTTGATATGATCTTCAGGAAATCCTAAGGTTTCAGGGTCAAATTTAGGGAAGAACTTCTCTGGATGTCGGGGAAGGTTATGTACTCATCTAGGGATGGCCAAGGAATATCTAGCCAACCAAGGTTGATTATTCTATGGTGGGTTTCCCCTCTCTTCATCATGATCATTGTTGTCTTCCATATCTTCAGATCCTGAGTTAAAACCTTCTTCTTCTTAAAACTCGTTGGGCTCGGAGAAGTTGTCGGTTGGTGTTTCAAGAATTAGGTTAAGAGGTGTTCAATTTTAGTGAGTGAAAAATCTATCAGGTCTTCTACTATGTGCACAAAAACCTGGTCGGGGGACTTGACCACTGAACTGCTTATTTTTTTTCTTCGATGAAGCAACAGAGCTAAGGCCAGCACACCGATATGTTGGGGGTATGATTTTGTAATTCTTTTGAATTGGTTCAACTCCTTGTCGGGAAGAGTGTAGGGTATATCTGGGAACAAATATTCTTCCTCGTGCTGGGGTGAGTTACTTGTTTCGGGAGTACTTGATGTGTGTGGGTTGTCTTGGTAATGACTAGTCATGCATGTGGTTGTTCTTGAATCTACAAAATGTCTAAAATCTTATGTGAAATATAAATTCAACCATTCATTCTTCAGGCCCTCCTTCTAGCACCATTTATATTGAGGGGTCCTAAATCCCTTTAACTCAACAACATGAACCAAACCCACCAATGAGGCCTAATTAGACTCTGGAGCGTTTAATAGTGGAATGGTTTTCTAGATCTTGTGATCCAATCAAAGTAATCGATGGGATTTACATTTTCTTGTGAAGGCTTTCTCCTTCAGGTCGGACATTCTCTTTTTTTGTTTTCTCTTAGGTGGGACAAATATAAAATAAAGTCGGTATAAACCAATAGCATGACAAAGTGGGAACAAACTTACCTGCTGGAGAAGAGGCTAAGCTTGGGATAACCCTTTCACTCTAGCATGCAGAAAGTGATCGTCTACCACAGGCCTAGTACTAATACGTTAACCATGCGAGTATTCCAATTACTTACTAAGATACAATTTATCAGAAGAAAACATGCATACGATAAATGATGGAAAGTAAAATAATTCAGTCAACTCTAATCATATATCACATAATAACACAATGATTTTTTTTCATCATTAAAGACAAGAACTATAAAAACATTGAATCAGATAACTTATCAACAAATTTAGTAATTATTACTCATTACAACATCCATTCATGAGACGAAATAAGAAATAATTTTTCTCCACATCCAATCATACACGCATTTGATGAAAAAACATGAACTTGTCTCTAGTCCCAAAAGGACTTCTCAATTAAAGGAAGCTCTGAAATAGTTTGTTACATAACCAAAAATGAGGGTCTTTGCAAAAACCATCGACCCTTAATAATAGGTCGGTCCTCCTATTTATAACATACTATTAACTAAAAATAACTATTAAAGTGAAACTAAGTAAAAGAAAACTTGCCAGATGGTGATTTATTCTATCAGTCTTTCTAAGAGTCATCTTAGGATATCACTTAAGCGGATGACTCTTCTCATACTTCGACCACTGGAAAAAAAGATCCTGTTGAGAAATACTGAGAGGGGGGGGGGGTGAATCAGTATTTGAGAAATAATGAATTTTCTCCTTTTCTTTCACTAGAAACTGTAGGCTACTTTGTAGAAACTAGTTCTTGTATAGTCTCTAGAAAGCAAGAGTGCATCCAGAGATCTTTCATTATTCATCAGATGTCTATTAAGCATTAATACAGTGCAAAAAAAGGATAATACAACGCACATGAGTAAAACACATGAACACCAGGATTTAAGGTGGAAACCCAAATCGGGAGAAAACCACCGCTGACGTTGTTTCTTTCCTCAATGATTATTATTAAGAAAACATTCTACAATAGTGTACTAGTGCAGACTCATACTAGTACGCAGGATTCTACCTACAGAAGGCTACAACCTTCTCTCGTTTACTAGCCTTTCCTGGAAGGGAGATTCAACCCCCTGAAGATAGTACCAGTTTCTACTAGTAGGTTGCTACTACTGAAGGGTTTAACCCTCATACTCACTGCTGACCACGTTTCATTAATTTTCACACTGGATCAGGCAGTTTCATCTAGTGGTTATGACAACAACTGAAATTATCTCAAGAGTAAACACAGATCTACAGACTGTCAGGCAGTTACAAAATACACACATTAAACAAGTCAATAAACCTGTAGATGATGCCTCTGCTCTCGTGGTTGCTAAACCCACAGCCGAGAACTCTCTGTCAATGTAGATCTGCCACCCGACTGCCACAAGGAGGTTCCTCTTTCCTCAAACCTTCTATGCGGCCTGCACAAATGACCTCACCCACTAGTAGATATCCTTACTATCAGAAAATGGCCTCTGCGTTCTCCAAAAAGGACCTCTGCGACCTATCACCGTCATCCTTTGCCTCTGCCGAATCACCTGTAGGAAACGCATCGACCCGTTCTTAAACCCATGGGTCTAGAACCTGTTCAATGCTCATCGGGTCTCATATTTATTGCTCAGGGGAAATCGGGCCCCTTTTTAAAATTTAAATTAAATCTACGCGCGCCCCCTTTTTTAAATCAATGCTTCTGATCAATTCTATATCTGACGATCCGAATTCACTCACGATTTCGCGTTTCACGAAATCGGGGTTTTTTATGTCAAGTGACTTTGTCATTTCAAAGTCCCGATCCCCGATGTCGATGCACCCTGTTCCATGCGTTAGCCCTGCTGGCTATAGGCCTTGGCCTACATGACCATCTACACATGACCTTGGCCAAACCTCTCATCGGGGTTTCGATGTTTTCGATGTCACCATGCACATGCCTCCAGGATTCCCGATCCTCTGATCCCCGATGTGTCCCTACACACGCTGACAGCTGGCCTGCACTATGCTTCTGTCCTTCTGCTCTGCTGTGTTGATAGCTGGTCCCCACTCATCGGGGTTTCACTGATCGCGATTTCACAATGCATAAATCACTTGTCACCAACATCCCCGATTCTCCAATGAACAAAAAATCCGATGACGCCCGATCCTTTGCCACCTGCCCTTGCAGATGGACGGTCCCTATTCCTCTGTACTCCTTCCACCTGTCCTCTACTGACTCCTGGGTGGCCCACAGGCTATGTGCCTTATTGGGAAATTGCGTATCGCAATTTCGCGAAGTCTGATGTTCAATGTTCTTGTCAATACCAAAACCCGATCCCCGAAATTCCATATAGAGCTGTGATCAACAGTCCTGGTGTGATCTTGAATTAACGGTTGCGGTTGAATCACAATATCACGTTTCATGATTTCGGGGTTTTCGTTGCCGAGTGAATTGGACATTTCAAAGTCCCGAACCCCGATACTCTGCTGACATCACACGTGATTTGACACGTGTTAAATTCTACCACGTGTCACTCTGATTTGTGACTTACATGTGTCTGAAGTGTTGAATCTGCTTGACACCTGTCATTCCCTGGTTGTGCCACGTGTCCCTAGCCGATGGTCTAGATCACATGTTGATCTGACGGTTCAGGTTCAGTCGGGATTTCTTTCATCGCGATTTCGGGGTTTCTGTTGTAATTGTTCACAGGACTCGTGAAACTCCGATTCCCGATGGCTTATCTTCCTCGTAGCTTCTGTAGATCTAACGGCTGTCGGTGAGTTGATCTGACGGTTTAGTTTCAGTCGGGATTTCTTTCATCGCAATTTCGGGGTTTCTGTTGTAATTGTTCATGGGACTCGTGAAACTTCGATTCCCGATGGCTTATCTTCCTCGCAACTTCTGCAGATCTGACGACTTTCGGTGACGCTCTGCAGCAATCATACGCGCTCATCCAAAACTGAACCATACACAACCACCATACACTGATTTTCTTATATGAAAACTCTTCTTCCTCCTTTGCCATCAATGACAATATTTCCAACAATCTCCCCCTTTGTCATTGATGGCAATACTCTTCTGCAATTGTCTTTTTCATCCCCCTTTGACATCAATGGAAAAGAGTGGACAATACCATGCTCCCCCTGAGATCATGCTGCATCTTCATAATAATCCTTGTCATATTATCAAGGCTCCCCCTTAGAGATGCTTATCATCACCGTACAACCAATTGAGACTTCTATACTTAGGTAGACCTGATCCTCTGCATGGCAGAGACTACTCCCAGTTTTTGGCGGAGATATTTGAATGCTTCCCTGGGTAGAGGTTTGGTAAATATATCAGCAACTTGTTCTTCGGAGGGAACATACTCCAATTTCACCTTTTGCTCAAGCACCTGTTCTTGTAAGAAGTGATATTTGATGGGAATGTGCTTGGTCTTGGAATGCATAACAGGATTCTTTGAGATATTGATGGCACTTGTATTATCACACATAATAGAGATAGGAGATGAACATTTGATTTGAAAGTCTTGAAGGGTTTGCATCATCCAAAGAAGTTGAGTACAACATGATGCTGCAGCCACATATTCTACTTCTGCTGTAGATAAGGCAATGGAACTTTGTTTCTTGCTGAACTAGGATACTAAACAGGGCCCCATGTAGAATGCACCACCACTAGTGCTTTTGCAATCATCAACACTTCCAACCCAATCTGCATCAGTATATGCATGAAGAGTAAGATCAACATTCCTTGGATACCATAGTCCAAAATCTTGAGTTCCTTGTAGATATTTGAATATTCTTTTCACAGCCTGAAGGTGAGACTCTCTTGGATTGGCTTGAAATCGT
>ML777257.1:2331249-2353961 GCA_009831015.1 Picea engelmannii
CCAATCCAACACATTCTAGAGAAATCATCAATGAATAAAATATAGTATTCTTCACCACGTGGTGACTTTTTCCTCATAGGTCCGCATATGTCAGTATGAATGAGTTCAAGAGGCTTACTTGATGATCCTTCTTTGGCTTTAAATTGCACTCTGGTTTGCTTGCCGAATTGGCATGACTTTCATATGATATTCTTAGGTAGAGTAATGCTAGGAAAATCACGAACCGCTTTAAATCTGCTTAATTTGTTGATTTGAGAGAAGCTCAGATGCCCCAATCTTCTATGCCATAGCCAATTTTCTGAAGATTTACTCAAGTAACATTGTTCTTTGTTGTTCTTTAATATATATAAGTTATTAGGAGTTCTTTTTCCTCTTATAATAGCTTTGCCTGTATCAAGATCACGTACCACACATTCTTTTGAACTAAAGACAACTTCAGTTCCTTGATCACACATTTGACTTACGCTTAACAAGTTATGCTTTAATCCATCCACATACATGACTTCATTAGCTTGCACATTTTCTTTTAGAAGAGCAGACCCTTTTCCCTTGATAACCGCAGGAGTATCTTTTCCAAATGTAACCTTCTTTTCTTTTTCTAGAGTACTATATGCAAGAAGTTTGTCTTTGTCACCTGTCATGTGTCTTGAGCATCCACTATCAATGTACCATTGGTTTTCTTCATATTCTGCAAATAAGGCTATACCACAATTTTCAACCTGTAGTTCTTTCTTTTTCCATACTTTGGAGCTTGAAGGAACATGTCTTTTCAGCTGAATTTTGCTCCTGCATTCAGGTTCTTCATGGCCAAAGTTATTGCAATAAGCACATTCAACTTCATTTTGAAGAGGAGAAAAGTTGTTATAAGTATTCTTCTTTGTTTCCAACTCCATCCTTTTCTTTCTTGATTCTCTTGTCATGATAGTTTTATATGCAACACATTGAGCAACTTTATGACCAAAATTGTGACATGAGAAGCATTGTCCTTTGAAGAAGAAATTTTTACGATCATAGAATCTTCTGTATGAATTTACTTGTTGATTGGAGTTTCCTTGAAAGACATTCCTATTTGTGGTTTTTGAATTGAGATGATCATGCCTTACCTGTGAAGATTCTTTATTCCCTTGCTGAGTAGCAGCATCTTGTAAACTAGTTGTAACCGCCTTTAGATAATTTGGTGCTGAGGACTAAGAAGATTCTCCAATGTATCCAAGGCCTATCTTTATGAGAGGAGAACGTTGTACATTGATAATTTCATCTAAGGTTTCAGATCCTTTAGCAAATCTAAGATTCAGAGTCTTTAATTTCTCAAGTTCTTTTCTTAGACTTACTACTTCACACTCTAATTTCTAATTATGTTTCTCTTTTTCCTCAATCTGATTTTTTAGAGTTTCTATAGTGATTTTACTCTCTTCTAAGCAAATTTTGAGTTTATTGTTTTCATCAAGAAAGTCACTGTCTTCTAAAGCATCCTCAAAAGTATCCTTTTCTTCTCTAGATCCTTTTTCAAATGCTATGAGAAGTCTAAGGTCTTGTTCACATTCTTCCTCACTATCAGATAACCCATCACTATCTTCATTAGTATAGAAACTCTGTTTAGACCTAAAATGATTCTTATTCCTTCTTGTTGCTTCCTTCCCCTTTTTATGTGTTTCTTTATAAGGACACTTAGCAACATAATGACCAACTCTTCCACAATCAAAACATTTGAAAGGAAGCTTACCTCTGAACCATCCTGTCCCAGTTTGAAGTTTCCTTACGAAGTTTATCTCATCTTCCTCTAAGATATACCCTGATCCTTCTGTTATTTGTGCTTCCATTCCTTTTGTAGAAGTTCTAAACACTGCTTCTTTGACTTCAGATGGTCCTCCTCTTCTCATTTCATAAGCAGTTAGTATGCCATGTAGTTGTACCACAACAAGATTTTGAAGATCCTGCTTTTCTTCAAGAGCTGATACTTTTGACTCAAATTTTGCAGTTAAAGATATTAAAAAAATTTCAACCAAAGTAGATTCGGTTATTGTTTCTCCTAGATTTCTCATGCGATTTACAATATCATCAAGACGTAAAAAGAAATTTGCAATGCTTTCCTCATTATTCATTTTAAGATTCTCATATTGAATTCTAAGGGCTTGCAGTTTAGCACTTTTTACCTTTGCATCACCTTCATAACTCAGAATGATTTTGTCCCATATGTCCTTTGTTGTGTTTAGCTGCATGACTTTGACAAATTCTAATTCGGTTAGACTTCCTAACAAAGCATTGACTTCTTTTGCATTTGTTTCGTAGGTTTTTCTTTTTGTTGGATCTGTTGGTACTGCAGATGGATATTGATATCCTCCTTCAACAATAGCCCATACATCTGCTCCCAGAGACTGAAGATAAGATCTCATCCTTGTTTTCCAGAAGATTAAATTGTTTCCATTGAAGAGTGGAGGCCTGATAGATGCCATTCTGTCTTGATTGATCATTTTGATTGACCTTCCTTCTAGCAGTTAAGCCTTTTCAGAAGGACTAGGCTTTGATACCAATTGTTGAGAAACACTGAGAGGGGGGGGGGGGTGAATCAGTATTTGAGAAATAATGAATTTTCTCCTTTTCTTTCACTAGAAACTTTAGGCTACTTTGTAGAAACCAGTTCTTGTATAGTCTATAGAAAGCAAGAGTGCATCCAGAGATCTTTCATTATTCATCAGATGTCTATTAAGCATTAATACAGTGCAAAAAAAAGGATAATACAATGCACATGAGTAAAACACATGAACACCAGGATTTAAGGTGGAAACCCAAATCGGGAGAAAACCACCGCTGTCGTTGTCTTTGTCCTCAATGATTATTATTAAGAAAACATTCTACAACAGTGTACTAGTGCAAACTCATACTAGTACGCAGGCTTCTACCTGCAAAAGGCTACAACCTTCTCTCGTTTACCGGCCTTTCCTGGAAGAGAGCTTTAACCCCCTGAAGATAGTACCAGTTTCTACTGGTAGGTTGCTACTACTGAAGGGTTTAACCCTCATACTCACTGCTGACCACGTTTCATTAATTTTCACACTGGATCAAGAAGTTTCATCTAATGGTTATGAAAACAACTGAAATTATCTCAAGAGTAAACACAGATCTGCAGACTGCCAGGCAGTTACAAAAGACACACATTAAACAAGTCAATAAACCTGGAGATGATGCCTATGCTCTCGTGGTTGCTGAACCCATAGCCGAGAACTCTTTGTCAATGTAGATCTGTCGCATGACTGCCACAAGGAGGTTCCTCTTTCCTCAAACCTTCCATGTGGCTTGCACAAATGACCTCACCCACCAGTAGATATCCTTACTGTTAGAAAATGGCCTCCGCATCCTCCAAAAAGGACCTCTGTGACCTATCACCGTCCTCCTTTGGCTCTACCGAATCACCTGTAGGAAAAGCATCGACCCCTTCTTAAACCGAGGGGTCTAGAACCCGTTCAACGCTCATCGGGTCTCATATTTATTGCTCAGGGGAAATCGGGCCCCTTTTTAAAATTTAAATTAAATCTACGTGCGCCCCCTTTTTTAAATCAATGGTTCTGATCAATTCTGTATCTGACGATCCAAATTCACTCGTGATTTTGCGTTTCGTGAATTCAGGGTTTTTGATGTCAAGTGACTTTGTCATTTCAAAGTCCTGATCCCCGATGTCGATGCGCCCCTTTCCACGCGCTAGCCCTGCTATCTATAGGCCTTGGCCTACATGACCATCTACACATGACCTTGGTCAAACCTCTCATCGGGGTTTCGACGTTTTGGTTGTCACCATGCACATGCCTCTGGAATTCCTGATCCTCCAATCCCCGATGTGTCCCTACACACACTGACAGCTGGCCTGTACTATGCTTATGTCCTTCTGCTCTGCTGTGTTGACGCTGGCCCCCACTCATCGGGGTTTCACTGATCGCGATTTCACAATGCATAAATCACTTGTCATCGGGATCCCCGATTCTCCGATGAACAAAAACTCCGACGGCTCCCGATCCTTTGCCACCTGTCCTTGCAGATGGACGGTCCCTATTCCTCCATACTCCTTCCACCTGTCCTCTACTGACTCCTAGGTGGCCCACAGGCTATGTGCCTTATCGGGAAATTGTGTATCGCGATTTCGCAAAGTCTGATGTTCAATGTTCTTGTCAATACCAAAACCCGATCCCCGAAATTCCGTATAGAGCTGTGATCAATGGTCCTGGTGCGATATTGAATTAACGGTTGTGATTGAATTGCAATATCGTGTTTCACGATTTCGGGGTTTTCATTGTCGAGTGAATTGGACATTTCAAAGTCCCGAACCCCGATACTCTGCTGACATCACACGTGGTTTGACACGTGTTAAATTCTGCCATGTGTCACTCTGATTTGTGACTTACATGTGTCTGAAGTGTTGAATATGTCTGACACCTATCATTCCCTTGTTGTGCCACGTGTCCCTAGCCGACGGTCTAGATCACATGTTGATCTGACGGTTCAGGTTCAGTTGGGATTTCTTTCATCGCGATTTTGGGGTTTCTGTTGTAATTGTTCATGGGACTCATGAAACTCCGATTCCCGATGGCTTATCTTCCTCGCAGCTTCTGCAAATCTGATGGCTGTCGGTGAGTTGATATGACGGTTAAGGTTCATTCGGGATTTCTTTCATCACGATTTCGGGGTTTCTATTGTAATTGTTCACGGGACTCGTGAAACTCCGATTCTCGATGGCTTATCTTCCTTACATCTTTTGCAAATCTGACGGCTGCCAGCGATGCTCTACATCAATCATACACGCTCATCCAAAACTCAACCATACACAACCACCATACACTGATTTTCTTATATGAAAACTCTTCTTCCTCCTTTGACATCAATGACAATATTTCCAAGAGATCCTCCCATGTGCTAGCGTACAAAAACCTATTTTGATCCATTGGGGTCGAAAGGATCTCCTTGATCTCTACTTCATGTGCCCGATATTTGACTATTTTGGCACCTAACTATTGTATCATTGTCTGAGCCTTGATCGGGTGCTCTGTGAACTACTGCACTTGTCCTGGCACCATGTTCACCACCTTTGTTATCTCTTCAGCCCAAGATGAGTCTTGTTCGGTATGTAATTTGACGATGTCACGCAAGTCGACAAAGTCCTCAGGTGTGCCTAATTTTAAAGACTGATGTCTCTCATCACTCGGTTGACCTTGGTCCAATTCATTTCACACTCAACCCACTTTTATTGGATCTCTCGATGAGGCTCTTGGGCCATTTTCACCCAATACTCGACCGATTTATTTATACAGTCGATGCTACTATCTCTGAGTACCTGAATGTTGTGCTCTTTGAAATCTCATACCTGTTGAATGGTGTTGATGTAGTCAATCCTTTCCACATCTTGGTGCACTTTCTCATACCACCTCTCCATATCTTTACACATTTCCAGGGCCATGAGGGTGTCTTCTTGGTACTCATCTATTCTTACAGTCAACAGATGCCACTCTCTTCCAAATTTATTATAGGTTTTCTAGAACTCATTCCTCAAGAATACCACAGCTTGTGTGGTATCCTAGTAATAATTTTCCAAATGGCACAGATGTTCTAACTCTTTTAGGGCAGTGGCCAATTCCTCTTCATCCCTTTTTTCTCTATCAAGGGTGGCATCTGATATTTCCATCCCTACGCCGATAATTTTGGATGTTTTGGCATGCTCTGTATTTATCAAATTTCCCTCTGTGGTGATGAGGATGGACTGGTCTAGAGTGATCCTCCATTTTTTGGTGGTTGTCTATATGATATATTTTATTTTCCGGTCATAAGCGATAGCATGTATGTCATCTACTTCATCCATGGGTTCGAGGATTTGTTGATCTCCCTAGTTGAGTGTATTCCCCAGACTCCCGATGGTATATACTTGTTCAAGGCTAGGTTCTTGAACTTCCTCTCTGTGTTCCAAAGGCCTGTATTATGTTTGTTTTTCATTGGGATATTGCATACCAATTGAAATTGAGGCATTGGGGGTAGGCTAAGTACTTACTTGATCATTGGCCATTGAAGCACCAATTTCCTATTGTGGAGCCTCTTCCTTTTGTTCACCAGACCCTGGCTCGTCCTTTGGACTATCCGATTGGGTATCTGGTGCATTGGACAACTCAGTGTCTAAGACACTCTTGACTTCTTGTTCGTTCTATGGAAGACTCTAAATTTGAGCATTGGGAACTGGGGAAGATGTCTTCTCTGGCTCCTTTTACTCTTCGATATGTACAGGGGACACAATGGATACCTCCAAGATCTCATCATCATCATAAAGTTTTATTAATTCATCGAGGGGGTTTGGTGCACTTGTTCCCACTGATACCCTGACTGTCTCCGACTAAGTTGAAACAGTCACCGGTGATCCCACCTGTGGTGTTGTGATTTCAGAGTCGCTAACCCGATGATTTCATCGATGTCTATCAGTTCAGGGCCACTTGGACCTATATGGGTTATAAACATGGAACCTTGTCATACCTATGAGGTCTGGTTCATATTCTAGTTATCAATTATCCGATGTACCTATTCTATAATGAGTAACCCCCTCTCTCGTGTGTTCTGATTCATGGGGAAACCTCTATCTTGCACCTGAGCTACCAGGGGGGCTTCTACTGCTTCAGTCTCTATCATTTCTTCTATGGCCCTAAGAGCTCCTTGAGATGATTGTTCTAGGATTGGCACCTATTCATCCAGGCTCATGGATTTGAACCTAGTCATCTTGGGGTCGACCATCCTTTCCACCACTTCGTCCCAGTCTTCGGAATTTTCTTTGAATACCTCATCTTCAAATTTGTCGTGGGCATATGGCTAGTAGGTCGACACTTGTGAGGCATGCTTCAAGACCAGACCCTTTGGTTTGTGTTTGCAGAATCGATCGATTTGGAATATAAACTCCAATTGGCTCAGTCCTTATTTCTTGGCTTGAGTGGTGTCCTTCACTATGTAGAAGCCTACATGGAAGCCATAAGGTATGAATTCCCTTTTCTTTTCCTTAACCAAAGTGGCATTTTAACCTTGCAGGATAGTCTGGTAGCATATCTCCCCCACTACAAGCCGGTTAGGGACATGCGCGGGCAGGAGATGAGGTTCTTTGGTGGCATCGAAAAATCTGATGTAGGTATCACTCTCATCCAAATACCAATGACCGACCTTTGATATCATATTTTTGGCCGCAACTGATAGTCTCGAGCATTCTTTCTTGAAAATAATAAAATAAATATGTGCGATGAATTCATCACAGATGAGGTAGTAGGATTGTACTTTTTCTCCCATAAGATGTTGAAATATACATGGACAAGGAGTTGCATGACATGCCATCCAAGGTTCATGCTGACGAAAATGTTTATGGCACACATGACATCCAGTAAGTAAGAAGCCATGTAGAAGGATGGTGTCTCTCCTTCATTTGGTGTTTGAGCCTGTTGTATGCAAATGCTTAGTTGCTTAGAAATGATATCTCCCTAGTTGAATATGCTCCCAGAAATGGCCACTATGTAAGACAGAGGCATCCATGCCTCTGAAAATCTGAAGCAGTCTTTCTCCCCATACAACCAGTAGATGAGATCCATCAGGTAGATATATGGCTCCCTTAAGTTTGTCATTTGGTACTAGCTGGTGGTCCGATTGGTGTATTTCTTGTCTTCTCTCCACCATGAGGCCATTACCCAGCTGGTGTCATGGAGCTCCTAGAATTTTATGACAAAATCTATGTTTATTCACTCCTCAGGGTCTCTTATCTTGTAATACTTTTGGACCTTTACCGGAAGGAAGACCCCGACACATCCACCACTGTCGTCGTTGATTAAACACTTCTGTGTGTCTATGTGGTTGATGAGCCACTGTAGAAGTTCTATACAAGGAAACATAGGGGTTATTATTGCTACCATGTGAAGGTACGACCGTCGGATATTCAAGAATACCTGGTCGTCAAGTGCTCTCACATCTGGGTCACTGTGTGAGATGTAGTCCAGGAATTACTCTCAACTGGTATTTTTGAAGAGTTCTCCCCAATGTGGGAGTGTTGTCTTGGTCCCTGTGTTTTCCTCTGTGTCGTCAAAGGTCGGTGGTTGAATGAAAACCTTCTTTGTAGATGTATTAATGACTAGATCCATCCTTAGAGTGTATTTCAATTGTTTTTATACCCCTATAGAGGAACCTTCACCTACTTCTGGCTCCTTCAGCTTCGGCGCCCTCGGTCATCATCTAGTGTTCCTTGGCAGCATTGTTCCTGCAACTGAAAAATAGAAGCTTATATACTATGCAAAGAACATAACTGGATAACAAATATAAAAATTGTAGTCACGTAAAATTATAGACTTGGATACATACCTGTAAAGTTTGCTAAACTTGGTTATTTGATACTCACAAGAACTCTGGATCTTTCGAATTACTTGTCTCGCTTTCTCCGAATGCTTTGAAACTTCTTTGCACGCAGAATGGTTTCGTTTACAATGGCTCAAGAGAATTTAAACCAGGGAAGGACTTACCATGTCGTATCAACCATTAAATTCAGGTGATGAGTGAAATTCAAACAAATTTTCCGTCGAATCTCTATAACTTAAATTCATCGTGGGTTGACGAAGGAGGCATGGAGGGTGATGTGGTCTATCACTAATTTCAAATGGTTGTTTTGATTCGCATAGGAATTAGCATCTAATGCGAGATTTGGTATTGATTAACCCTTTAAATTCTCCAAATCTAATCGTATCTAGCGCTAAAACGTCCCATCATGTTGCTTTCTCATTGGGTGGATCAGGGATCGGGGATGCATGATGAATGTTTTCATCGATGTCCCTTGCAAAAGCTCTAAAGACTATCAATCTCATCGTACAATTCTGACATGGAGAAATTGACTCAGAGGTGTGCCTTGGACCTAGGGAACCAAGAATGACTCGGGGTAAACTAGACCATATAGTTCTCCAGTCTAGAAAAGACATGTTGCATTGAAGACAGGTGGCTTAATCCGTGTGTATTAATCATAGTTAGGGTTTTCATTGAGTCATTAGGTTTAAAACATACCTTAAAGTGTCGATGCCGAAAATTACCTAGGATCAGCGATCGACAATACCTATCACATGTTTTCCTTCGGGTTAGCTTCCTCGAAAAAGTACCCATGACAAAGAGAATCATGAATCAGTGATTGGGGAAAACATTTTTAGCATGGTCAGAATGTTCATCGCGATTTGGTCTTCTCCAATTTTGACAAGAGCGTTAGGTATCGGCTATTGGTGATATCGTTTCTTTCTTCTTTTACGTTTACTCCCTTTTCCTTTTACCGATGTCGAAGGGGATCAACTATCGGTGATGTCCATATGTGATACTTGTCGTGAAACAAAACTTCCTTTTTCTGAAACTGGTGAAGATCGGTGCTCGACAACTGAGGTTTTCCAAGTGATTCCTTTTCAACTCTTAATTTCTTCCGATGTCGAATCTTGAGCACGTTGGGTGAAGTGTTTTGGCTGTTGATTTTTTAAGTGTCGAGCCTTTTATTTTTTAATTCATGGGGTTTTATAAAGTTTAAGAAAACATTGAATAGAAAATGAGAGTCAAGAGAACAAGAAAATATAAAACACTCCTCAAAATAAAATCGAATTAGATAGTGCAAAGATCAAGTGGTACCCAAAAAGTGAAAATTTGACATAGGATTTTTAGGGTGTGTTGAGTGCTCAACATATTCCTGTGACTGAAACAACATAGCTTAATAAGTAGAGGATGTAATCATGATCATAGTTTGGGGGAGTAATCAAAGGGGCATTGGATAGGGAATATTTTCAATCATGAAAAGTTGTTTGAGCATGTTCATCTTATCTAAATGGGATATCATGATGGAGTAAGCAGAGAAAACCACGTGTGCAAGTGGCATAGTCTGGGACAAAGAGACATGAAAAGTTGTTTTTTCCTTGCAAGCTCTTCAGTTAGCATAAATTCCTAGGTGGTGGAATTTCTGTGATAACTTGGACCTTGAGGGGGTCCACAGTGATGTTGTTTTGGGAGAAAATGAACCCAAGGAGGCATCCAACAGTGACGTAAAAGACACACTTGAGGGGATTCAAGTGGATATTATATTGGCGACATCATTAGAAAACGATGCGTAAGTCGTCTAAATGTTGGGATCACTTTTTGGATAGAGAAGTGAGGTCATCCAAATAAGCAAGGATGATGTGAGAAATATCGTGAAAAACATAGGTCATGGCCCGTTGGAAAGTAGCACTAACATTTTTTATTCCAAATGGAATGACATGGTAAGAAAAAGTACCCCAAGGGATTGTAAATGTGGTTTTGTATTGATCGATTGGGTAGATTTGAATTTGATTGTAGTCAAAGAACGAATCCATAAAGGATAGTGCCTTATGGCTGGAACAATCATCGATTATTTGGTCGATGAAAGGGGTTGGGAAGTTTCCTTTGGGACAAGCGTGGTTGAGGTCACAAAAGTCTATGTAGATGTGAATGGTTCCCTATTTTTTGTTAACAAGGATAGGATTGGAGACCCAAGAATTGTACGCAATGGGGTAAATGAATCAGGTCGTGCGTAACTTGTCATTTTCGGCTATGATAGCCATAACTTTGGATGGGTGTAGGGGGCATTGATTTTGATGAACAGGGGTGATATTCGGCCCTGTGTTGATTCAATGTTTGACTATAGAAGGATCAAGTCTAGGCATCTCCGTATATGACCAGGAAAAAGCATCCCATTATTCCTGAAAGAGAGATTTGTAAGCAATGATTTCTTCAGGGGAGCATGTGGCGCCAATGGTGATCTCTTATATGATGCCTGGTTTAATGGAAATGTCAATTTTGAATGTGGGGGAGATGTTGGCCATGTTTCCTTCTTCAAAATCATCTGGGGAAGGGATAGGGTTTTTGAACGAATCAATATGCCCCGAAGGAATAAAATCCTTGGTTTCGATCACGTATAGGGAGGCTTGATCAGGAGGGTGAAAGACCTCTTGTTAGAGGAAAAGTGCTCAATGATGGAGCACATTCCAAGGGAAATCAGGGGTAGTTAATTCCTCCAGGATATCTTTGTCACAGTGGAAGATGTGAGAATATAGGGGATCCTAGGAGGTGGCAGGGGGAACTCTTAATGGGTAAGTGTTATTGTCCTCAAGTCATGAAGATGTAGAAGGGATATCGTGTACATGGTGTGATGGCCTGTTGGACATAAACCAAATGTGAAGACACTATGGGGGATATCTCATTTACTTGGGGACTGATGACAAAATATGATGAATGTCAGTAATATGAGAATCAGTAGGGAGTGCTTGAGAGGGTTCAAGCCGAGATGTGTGGCGTACTATGGCTAATGTTTGGCAGAATTGAGGTAGATATGGGAAATTATGAGTGTAATGTCCATATTCTGAGAATATGTCACACACAAAATTTGTCTGTAACCCTTTATTGTGTGTGGTGGAGGACTTCATAGTAGCCGTGGACATACTTGGTGTAGTAGCAAGAAATGGGGATTCTTTGGGGAGCTACATACAATTGTGTAACTTGAGAAAGGACATATGTTAGTGGGGTGTCCTTCTCTTTCGCATAGTGCACAAGGAGGTTGAGCTTGGGGAGGGAGTGGATCTATGGGATCATTCTTCCTTCATTTTCCCCTAGTGGTGGTGGTGTTTCCTCTAGTTGGGGGTGAGGGTGGTGTGGCAAGATCCTGTATTGGGATTTGCATCGGTAATCTCTCTTTCTGGGAAGGGAGAAATGATGGAGGAACCATAGTGGGTGGATGCAGATACCATATAGGGATGGCGAGAACCATGTTGGGAATGGTGAGAGTAGCAGCTACCTAGAATTCTTGGACTCCAGGTGGGGGGTAGAAAAAGGGGATTTTAGTAATGGCCTAGGGGACTGTTTCCTAGATCGATATTTTCCCTTGGGGGGGGGGNTTGAAGGAATTCCTAAGGTAGTGGTTCTCCGACTGGTGGAAATTTGATGTGCAGAGGGGCCTCAATGAGAGGAGTATTGTCTCTGATATTTGTTTTGTTAAAAGACACCACACACACTTGAGCTGAAATAGAAGGGTTAAGGAGAGGTGGTGTTCCATGATAAGTCCCTAACAAGGATGGGTCCTTGAATATTCCAGGACCAATATCGATCACTGAAAAATCACCTAAGTTATCTCAGACAAGAGGGAAGATGTTATCAATGTTGGTGGAATGATTGGGCTCGTAATCTGTAAGTTGTTCAATGGTGACGATTTTTCCGTTGTGAGGGAATATCATCATACAAAACATAGAAGAAGTTATCTCCTTCATAGCATACATGTAGCTACGTCCAAACAAGATATTGTAATCAAGTGGGGCGTCGATAACTTCAATGTCGATGAGAATGGTTTTTTCCCTAAGTTCTATAGGGACATTTTGGAATATCCCTTCAGGGGATGATGGTCGACTATCATAAGCTCTCAAGGTGATGGCAGATGGTACTAGATCAGGTGAGCCAATATTTTTCCATACTATGTTGGAAATGATACATGTGGATGAACCTTCATCGATGATGCACCAATGAACTGTGATTTTCTAGATCTTAACTGGTTTCTAAAAAGATACCAAGGACGCGAACCATGGTTATCCGCTATCTAGATCAAAGGTGATGAGTCAAGTATCAGCTAGGTCGACTGCCCCCAAGGTGGAAAACATAGATTTGCATTGCGATGGATAGGTTTGGAGGACCTCCAACATAGACATGGCTGCAGAAGATTGTGCTAAGTCATCTACCAAACAGTAATTATGGGCTTCCTTAGCATTAGGGTTATGTACATTCTGTTGCAAAGGCATGTGGGGTATACGAGGGTTTGGCTCTGTGTTAGGGTGTGGGATCATCAACGGTTGTTTGGCTATAGCAAAAGATGCTTTTGAGGTGGTTGTAGTAGATTCAGGGGGCAAGCTATATGGACAAATGTGTTTTTGTAGAAGGATCTCTTCCTCACTGGTAAGGAGGATATTGTGATCAGTTGGATTTTTGGGTTGAGTGGGACCTGGGTTTTGATATCTCTCCATTTTTGGTGGGGCCGAATTTATCCCTTATTAATTATTCATCACACCTTAGTGTGGAATAGGGTTTTGAAAAACAACCGAAGGTGGTGGTTGCAAATAATGTTGTGGGGCCTACTAAGGGGCAGGCGGCGCCAGAGGGCGTTGTGTGTTCATGGATTCTTTCATCTGTTTGAAATCGAAAATTTGGGGGCAATGGTGAGTATAATGTTCATACTCGCCACATAGAGTGCAAGGGAAGTTAGTTATGAGGTTATTGTTCTTCCCTTGTCATTGTGGATTGTTATTGTTTCCCCCTTGGGGGTTTTGGTTTCCCCTGGTGGGATAGTTTTGTTGGGGGTTATTTACTCCTGGTCCCATGTTGTTATTGTTTCAATTTTTTCTTGTATTCTTGGAATTATTTGGTTGATTGTCGGATTTTTCGTATTCAACTGTTCAAAATAATGAACATGTTGAATGGGTGAAGGTTGAACAAAGTTAATGTTGGCATGTAGTTTTCCTAATGGAGGAGGACTAGGGAATGGAAAATATGGGTTGTTTTGTGAAGATGATCCATATGGTGTATAGGAATTTGAAATACTTCCACTACTATTGGGGTGGTTTGGGGTGGACCTGTAATGGATTGAGAGAACATATGCATCTGGGGTACCAGTGGGGGTCCCCCCAACGGCTGAGAGGGAGAAACAAGATATGATTGTTGGTGAGTGGGAGGAGGGATATAAGGCATCCCTCCATATGGTTGCAGATATTGATTTTCAGCATAAGTGGGTGATGGGTGGCCGTAAGGGTTGAGATGTGTCATAGAACCAATCAACCCATCCGATATGTGGGACATCTCAAGTTTTTCCTGGCCAAATGGTATGGGTCTGGGTGCATCAGGAAATACTGTGTACAAGTAACCTGATTGATCATATATGAGGTCAAATTATTGGGCCTTTTTGATGGCATCCTCTTATGATTGAGGAAAAGTGGATGCTACATCCTTTTCAATCACATGGACGAGTGATTTAAGAAACTAATCAAGACGTTTCCCTTTGGTGGTTTCTTCTTTACACAAACTATGTCGTCGCTACCATTCGTGGATGTGGTCAACAATATGGATAGCAGTGGTTTGTTTCAACTCAAAGATATTTCTAAACCAGTGTCATGACAAACTGGAAATGGAAAAAGGACAAAAAGGCCTTGTTCAAGGATTCAAAGGTCACGTGGGACCTTGGTTTTTCGTCCACATACCATTTGGATGATGAACCAGTGAGAGTTCTTTGAAATAACCTCAAGTGGATGGAATCATCCATGATGTTGTTTGAAGAGCACCATAAGTGGAAGGTCATAATATGGTTGGTGGGATATTCCCCTAGTTTTCCTTCAAACTTTGGAATATCTGAAGGAAATTTGGTAGGCATATTGGGAAAAGTGGCATCATGAAAAATAAGATCATTCGTGAGTTTGATTAAATCAGGAATGTTGAGGGATTCCATGTATGAAATAGGGGGATTTGGTGGAGGATTAGTTCCATCCATTGTGTGTGTAGGTAATGGAACTATCGCTTGAGAGGGATTTGGTGGGTTTGTGCTTCTTCCTTGAGACGAATTTTAAGACCCCCGCCTCCTTGTGAAGGAGAGCCATAGATGGATGGCATTGTTCATTTGACCCAAGAAAAGTGAAACCAAGTAAATTTGATCCCAAAACAACAACACTCATTAGGGTTTGATTTGTTTGAGCCGATGAGTTGGCAATACTAGGGACTCCACCTAGAATAGGAGGGAGATTCTGCAAGCATCTAGAACAACAAGGATTTTTTGATTCCCCTATGGTTTTGATTAGCAAAGTGAATGTGTGAAAATGGTGACAAGAGAGAAATAAATGAACAAGAGATTTTTATATTTTTTACCTTCACAATATAGTATAACTCACAATTGCATGTAATCAAATGAACATCACACATAAATCAACTGTAAAATAAACAAGCATGTGGATAGGTGGATTCTGTCCACGTGTGGGAAAAACAAAAATAAATTATCATGTCCTAAAAAGACTTATCATCCTTCCTCTCAATTTAGCACTAGGACTTCCAATAACACTTGACAATGGGGTATGAATCCACCAGAAGAGGAACTATTGAAGGCTGAAGTAATAAGTTATAATGAGGGGTAGAGGGTGCATATCCCGAAAGAGATGGTGACATTTCCCAATGGATACACAAAATCTAATCAAGGTGCGACTGCAACCCACAACTGCCACCTGGGTAGATATCCTATGTTTTTCCACTAAGTACCTCGATCAAAGTGCACCATTTATATTTTTGTCCTAAGAAATGGGTCAAGGGATGGATACCCTCACAAGAGTTGGGTGACACAAGGAGGGATGCGCAAAACAACCACACCTTGGCCTTCGACCCTTCACAGGTATCTCCCTGCCTTACGGTATAGGAATAATTGACTTGGAGGATTTGAAAGATCCCTATTATCAACTTTTATTGTTTCAAAATGTGAGAACCTGATAATGGGGGGTTATTTGGATGCCTACCCTTGAGATCCTACCTAGACTAAAAAAATTATTTTGGCCTGTGGAGGAAAATTTAGTGTGTTCTTAGAAACTTTTTAGATGTGGTGGGCTGAGAGATTGGGGTCATGGACCAACCTCATTTGAATTAAATTGGTGTGGATAATTTACAAAGAAGTAGCTGGATCTTTCGAAGTTCCTTTGAAGTACTTTGTGGGTACTAAAAATAAATCCTACTTCGACCTCCACTATTCTAATAGAAATTATGTGTGTGGTGAGTGGCTCTGTGTGCAAGAAAGTGAAAAGTGTGTATAATATTTTAATAAGTTAAGTGTGAGATTGCAGCATGTGGAATTCCTATGGTCCTTACAAATCTTCTTACCTAGCTTACTATGTTTCTTTGGTACAACCTTGCAGAATATTTAAATCCTTAAAGAACTAGCAATGTGGACATATGGGTCCTTACTTGATCCTTTAAACTTCTTAGAATGTTGTCTAAACTAGAAATTGTTTTGAAACTATCCTATAATTGTAGACATGTGGGCATGATTGGGCCCATTACTTGATCTTTTAAACTTTCCTAGAGTGTTGTCTAAACTAAAAAATATTATAGAAACTATCCTAATATTAAAAACATGTGGGAATGTATGGGCCCTTACAAAGCTTTTAAGATGATTTCCAAAACTAAGAGGAACCCTAAGGGGATTTGTCCTCTCCTAATGATTTTTTAGGGGAGATGAAATTTCCTTTCAACCACCTTTCTTGATTCCTGAAATCACACTTGGGTGTGGGGGAAGAGCATACTTGAGGGTTAAAATTGATTTCTAGTCCCAAATTAGTTGATTGTGTTGGAAAAATCAATAACTTCAACTCAAAATTTCAAATGCCAAATGATCCATACATGTGGAAACAAAACAAAGAGAAGAATAGTGATTCATTTTACCCATATGTTCTTATGTTATCTAGCCTTTCTTGTGAGAAAGGAATCTAAGTGAAGTGTGGTTGCTTTACAAATTGCAGGAAATTAAAATCTAAAGGCTAGAATCCCTCAAACCACTCATAAAACCCCTTACAATTTGTAAAAAATGAACTTATGTGCGGGCTGAAGTTCTGACAGGCGCACAGAGGGCGCAAAAAAAACAGAGTAATGAAGTTTATCATGCACAGAGTGCACATTTTTGTACCTTGAAAGTCATGCACTTCCTGTCACACATCGGGAAATAAATTTCCAGGTGAAATTGTCTTGCCTTGGCTCTGAATTTTGACTTTGGAAGGCTGGACTAGTCTGGTTTTGGTACTTGCATATAAAAATAATTAGAAATAAGTGCTCTCAATACTTAAATAGGGAGGAATTTGATATTGATCCCCAGTATGATCGCCAATTTCTATAGCAGGAAAACCCCTCTACGAACTACACCAGGGTTCTAAAGTGTAGGCAGAGCTAACCGTCTAAAGTCTCCTACTTTTAATCACTATCCCGAAATTACCCCACAATCATACATAAAAGAAAAGAAACAGGGATCCAATAGGCCTACCTTAAACTCAACATATGGTGTCGATCCCTTTACGCTTGGCTGTTTCCTGACTGCAAATCTCCTCCCAAGGATGACCTGCATTCATCAAAAGACAAATAATAACCTACAATCATGCATTCTATATATGGATTAGTGGGTTAAATGTTATAAACAAGAAATGTAAACAAATCATAACGATTTTAAGAAATCATAAATATTTAAGACATCCAAATCTCATAAAAATTCACTTACAACGTGAGACTGACACTACTCCTCAAACTTGGTCTTGGGCTCCTCTTCACCATGCACCAACTACTTCCACGTCTTCTTCTCCTCTTCATTTCTCTTTAGGTAAATGGCAAGGCATTTCAATTGGGGAAAAGGGGGAATGATGAAATGGGTAGAGTTTCTTTGCTCTCGTGCTTCTCCTTGGAATGGGACCCCAACCCCTTCTTTTATAGGCGAAAAGAGATAGTAACGGTCGGGGTGACTGGCTATGGGTGGTCAAACGGTTAAGTAATGGCCTGGAAGCCCATATCCTTTTCCAATTTTCAATTTTCATGATATTCTTTGAGTGTACGCAGGTTGTAGTGGCTCAGTAAGTGTGTGTATGTGGGCATTAATGGTGCAGGGCATAACACCTTCAAAACAATGGTTTTTAGAAGAGTTGTTCAGTGATGGCTTGGCAAAGATAACAAGTTGGATGGCCTGATTCCAGGTATGCATGTCTGGTGAAATTTAGGGTTATAATAGATGCCCCCTAATGTGTGAGTTCAGAAGAGCATCTGATGGCCAAAATACATTACAAATCTTCACTAATGTACAAAGCGAGTGATCCTAGGGACCATAGTTCAAGAGATTCCATATGAAAAATAATAATTTGTCTCATCTAGGTGGGCATACCCATGCTCTGGATGAAATAAAATCATGGCTGCCAATAAAATACACTGTAGATCCATGTCATATAACTATATGAAGTGTAGCCATGAGTAGTACACAATGGATCTACATCTCAAAATCAAAAGATATATAGTATCCATCTTCAAGACGCTAATGATGCCTAATGGATGGAGATGAGGTCTTCAGAGCTCGAGCAACAACTTTCAAATCTTCAAAACTCATGTAGGAGTGTAATGTCAATGTATGACTTCATTGCCCATAGGTCTTCGACGACTCATCAGTAACAAACAAGAGGATCTTGGTGAATAGGTGGAGAACTTCATTGATTTTGAGCAAGGACTTGATTGGACTTTTGGGGTGGCCGAGCATGAGGACAAGAGACAAACTGCAGAAGGGACAACTCAAGTTTAGTAAAACTTCCCTTGGACAAAAGCATGACAAATGATGAGACTCAGGAAGCATGGCATTGACATAAGTTCATGATGCAGGAGGAAACACAAACTCTCCATGTGTTTGGAATGATAACCAAACAGATGAGGAAACAACTCTATGTAGCGAGAATAGCTTCCTAAGGTCACATTAAATCCCATATCTTGATGAACAAACGAAAGGATTTGTTTTTTCCAAGGGCAACTCATTGTGTTGCCAATAAAAACAAAATACTTTTCCCTTCCTCTTTTAGGGGTATATTTGATTTTTTTTTTGTCTTTTTAAATAATATTGGAAAGTTTGAAAAAGAATAAAGGAATGCTACGTTACAAAGGAGGAACAAGTTTCGCAGACATACTAGTTCCAAATGCAAGGGACACACATATGCTCAAAGCAAGGGGACATATGGTGGAAAGGGACACTTGGAAAAATCCTCCATGGTTCAAGGTGTCAAGACGCAAAGGCAAAGTGCTACAACGCTTGCGTATAAGGCATGCTTCAAATGGTTTAGTTGAGAGCAACATGGAGCCGACATTAGGCCAAAGACGCAGGAATGCAAATGCGATTAATAAGACACAATGATAACGTCCTTTGATGTAATTTTAATGAGCCCAGAGAAGGTAAGCTCGACAGTTTTTCATTTTTGGAGAGTCTAAAAAAGCGTAAAAGGAGACTCCACTGGGGTACCTTTTTCGAAGGTAGTCTATTCGGCTCGAAAAAGGGGTAAACTAGCACTGAACAAACATCTATTCAAAATCATTTTAACGAGTGTGAAAAATACAATATCACTCGACAATATTTTAATATTTAAGGAGTTTGAAAAGAGCTTAACTATGGACTCCATACGAGATGTTCTTCTGGACCAATTTAACAACTGTGAAGAAACAAGGTCACTCGGCCATATTTTAAATTTTAGGGAGTCTGAAAAGAGCTTAACTATGGACTCTGCGGGGGGTTCCTTTTTCATAAATTTAGTCCCTCAGGCTCGAAAAAGGGTTAAAATTATACCTGAGAATACTCTTCTAGAGAACCGAGGCTCCTAGAGTATACTTTTGTTTGTACAATTGACCATCTGGACCGAAAAAGGGGTAAAATACTGTCGGACAGACGTGCCTTCAAATTTTAGTTTGGTGAGCGTGAAGGGAAACAAGATCGCTCGACAATTTTTTCATATTTAAAGGGTCTAAAAAGGGCTTAAAAGAAGACTTGTTGTGTTTTGGGAGTCCCGAGGGTGAGGTCGAGAGTGATAATGAATCATGAAAATGAGGCTCAAACTCATAATCAGGAAAAACTGATACGAACTCCCGAACCTATAGTCATTAGTGACGACATGGACAACAAAATGCAGCCAAGATCTACCTAGGGCATCCATGTGAAAGTAGCCTCTACCACTAAATTATGACACTTCTAGAGCAGGAGTAAGGGTTTCGTATCGCAATTTGGTGGGATCAATCCTATGGAAAAGCAAAAAAGACAATGAGGTGGAACAAGTGGAGGTGGAATCCTATCTTATATGTACAAAGTTGGAAAAATGACTTTCTACCAAAAGACCTTTAAAAATGACCGAACTCTCAAGAAAAAAAAAATTCCAAATACCCAAAGTAACACTTATCGTAACAACCCCCGAGAAACTCAAGAACCATAGTAAACAATTTTCAAGATAGAACACAAATGACAAAAGGGGTCCAAAAGAAATGACAAAAAGGGACCAAAAAGTCTATAAATATAAAGCTGGTAGCTCATTATCACCATTGTAAATTGAGAATTGACCAAAGGTCAAAAAACACCCCTTTGTTGAAATAGTTGATTTTGAGAGCTTTAGTGGACGAAACAAACTTTCGTTTGGACCAAGTAAGTACACACTAGCCTCTCTTGCATTTCCATCTTTCATTTTTTCATTTAATTTTGTTTTCTTTGGGGGTGTTGACCTTTAAAAAGATCTGCCCTGCATGTACGTGGGCTGTCCAAGCACAGCCCGCGTGCACACGTGACTGTTGCCAAGGCAGCTCGTAGACACCCTCCAACAAGTGGTAAAAATAAAAAGAGCATGAGTTGACTCTCCAAACTTTGGCATTTTGTAGAATGTATGTTCATTGGAGAGAGAGGGAGCATGAGGACATTGATTTTTTGGTCTCAGAGGACCCTACTGCTATCGTTGTTTTATCACAGTGCGAGTTGTTAAAGTTCTTCCAATGTTTGTTTATGAGGGCACAAACTAGATTGTTGAATGCTTTGACAGATTACTGGCATCCTGACGCAAAGGAATTCATGCTTGAGGGGCATTCGTTGACTCCAATGACTGAAGATATTTACTTCTTGACTGGTCTCTCGAGGAGAGGGGATCCAGTCAACTTGCATACTTTCCCCCCCAGGCCTCACAACATTAAGGAGTTGATTGGACTCCATTGTGAGGTTGGTACTGAGAAATTAGGTTCTCAGGTGCCTATACATAAGATCAAAAACCTATCACTCAAATTGATAGTTCTACTCATTGGGTGGATCACTGGATCCGTGGCTTTGCATCAGGCTTCTTGGGCGCACATGTATTTTGTAGTACAATTCTTAAATACATGGATTTTTGACTGGAGTACCACCATGCTAGATTGTATGAAGAGATAGCTAACAGAGTGTCGGATACAGGAGCATCAAAACTTCAGGTTTGGGACTATTTTGTGTTCCTTTTTCTTTGAGAGGGTACTCAGTCTTAATCCTAGAGAGACTATACGAGGGCACAAGGACTCTCTCCCAGCACTATGCAGGTGGGCAACGTTGTTTCCGTGAAATGTGTAGGGAGGACCATTGAGGCCTTTGATGACAAATTTTTTGACTAATGGGCATGGTAGATTCTGACAATAGAGGACTACCACTATGCCAGGATCAATTTTTCTAGGGACCCTGACATGCCTATATCTCCTGGAGTAGAGCGAGGAGAGATGGGTAAGTTTTCTTTTCAAAGTTATATTATTTTTATGTCTTTATATATATATCATTTTTTTTGTATACCAGAGTATCTGACACGTATGTATCTGTTATGTACAGATGTGGTACCAGTGCATCCAGTAGACTTCTCGGGGACTAGGCGGCATCCTTAACCAAAGGCAAGACCAGCTACAACCACCAGACCAGTAGCAATAGCAGGGGGGCCTCTAGCTGGAGAGGTTGAAAGAGTATTGCGACAAGTAGAGAGGAACCTCACCGCGCTCACTCGTACAATCCCTATGGCGAAGATTGAGGATCTTGCACCGTCGATGCAACCTCACGTAGTTGGGGTGCCATGGACCTGGGTCCATCTCTTCCAGCATTTGGAAAACATCATTTTTCACTATGGCAGGGCCAACAGGCCCCGCCCTTAGCTAGGCTGGACTACTTACGTGCCGAGAGAACTTTTTGTATATTTTTTAGGGCATAAGCCCCGTGACTCTTACTGGACATATTTTTGAGGTGCTTGCGCCCACCCATGTACTCTAATATTTTGATATATATATGCATATTTACATATTTTTACATTTTATAGATTACATCTATTTTACAAATGTATTTACATGTGCATGTGTGTGCTTTTTCTTACATGTGTGCAATATTCCAATCTAATACATGATTAGCTAGAGTATCTATGATTTGATTCAATCTCCTAGGAACATGGATATATGTAATGTAATCAAATCTTCGTTCTAAGAGACATACCCTAAGGAACCATCGGTGTAGAGTAGGATCGTAAATGCGGTAAACCCCATTTATCTGAGACACAACCAGCTGAGCATCTAAGTAGACCCGAAGGTGAGAGATACCATGCGAAAAAGTGTCATAGAGAAACTCTAAGACTGCATTGTATTTGGTGGCATTGTTTGTGGTTTCACCTAAACAGATACCTCCTGAAGATAACAACTAGCCCTGAGGTGTGAAAATTGTCAGGCGAAATATATGTCGTTATAGTACTTGCCCAACTATTTAATTGTCAACCCGGGGTACGTAGACTGACGAAGCACATGCACTGTATATGCAGGACTGAAGTAGAACTAATCTAATCTAATCTATGTTGCTGAAATCAAACTGATCTAAGAAAGCATTGAAACTCTAACTAGGAAAGCATGAAATTGCCTAAGGGAAATACAACATGTGAAGAGTTAACAACAATGAGCTCATACAATATATCAATCTCAAATCATATTACAATAGTCAATGACAAAACATGAAAGCATGAAAAAGCTAAGAATTCCCTCCTCTTGATTACAATCACACCTTAATTGAAATCTAACTTCTAACTCTAATTCAATTCCAATCCTAATTGAATTCTCATGAAGAGAGAGCACTCTCTTATATACATGAAGAAGATAACCATCTCATA
>ML777257.1:2354086-2398934 GCA_009831015.1 Picea engelmannii
TAAAGTGGAAAATAATGATGTGAAACCCAAATGTATTTATGAAAATGGTATGATGAAGGTTTAATGGGGCGATGAAATGTAAGGAATAGTGAAGGGAAAGGTGGATGAAAATACGACATTTCTGAGTCCCAACAAAAATCACCCAAGCTACGGAATAAAGCTTACGAGTGTGTCGGCTAGCATCGTCTACAAACCCAATGAACACCTCTAATTCACTTAACATCTACCACAGTGAAAAAGATGACATCAAAAATGACACGTCCATAAAACCAAAAATACACAAACTAAAAATAAAATTTATAAGACTATACATATGTTACAAGAAGTCACCCAAGGCGACCTACCTACGAGTAATACTTCTTAAGGTAGAGCCCATTTCTAGGCTCCGCCAAATAATTTCCCTCAAAGTCCACTAGACAATAAGAACCCTTCTTTAGAACCTCCTTCACGATGAAAGGTCCAAAGCACATGGGTTTGAACTTGCCTATCCCTAGGGGGTCCTTATCTTGGTCATAGACTAGGACAAGGTTGCCTTTAGAGAAAATTTGAGGACAAACCAACCGATCATACTGACACTTGACTTTTTGTTTGTGAGCATCATTAGCCGAGGCTGAATCCTGATGCTAGTCATCGAGCTTCTCAAGATATAATAAACGTTCTTCAAGCGGTGAAGTGTCTAGCAATAACTGTACTACCAATTTTAGAGAGGGGATCTGGCACTCTATAGGCAAGATTACTTCCAACCCATAAATGAGTTGAAAAGGTGAGAAACCGTCCATTTTCTTAATAGACGTTCGATAGGCCCATAATGTCGGGGACAACATCAAATTCCAATTTGACCTGGAAGAATTGATTGTTTTATGAAGAATAGTCTTAAGGGATTTATTCATAGATTCCACCTGACCATTCGCTTGTGGGTAGTAGGGTGATGAATGTTCTTACCTCAACCTAAGATTTGATGTTAACTTGGACATCATTTTGTTCTAAAAGTGACTTCATTTTGTTCTGAAAGTGACTGCCATGGTTAGTGACAATCTCTCTTGGGACGTCGAAGCTTGCTATTATCTGGTTAAACAAAATGAGAGTTGTTGTCTCACCATCATCTTTAAACGTTGGCATAGCTTTGACCCACTTCATGAATTAGTCTGCTACTACGATGATATAACGGTGCCCCCTTGTGGAATGAGGGTTGCATGTAGCGTAATAAATCCCCTACTTGGTG
Source organism: Picea engelmannii (assembly GCA_009831015.1). Lineage (NCBI taxonomy): Eukaryota > Viridiplantae > Streptophyta > Pinopsida > Pinales > Pinaceae > Picea > Picea engelmannii. The sequence goes on from ML777257.1 coordinate 2,355,309, forward strand.
AAGGGACCAACTGTGATGATGGGAAACATGGGAGTGGGGTGCGCCCTCATCTTTAAAGAGAAGATATTTCATGGGTGGCACTTCTTGACCGATTCAGCACAATCTTTGATTAATGTCGGCCAAAAGTAACAGGCTCATAGAATCTTTTGGGTTGTTTCCAACCTAGAAAAATGACCGCCACATGCTCCTATTTGGAAATCGTTAAGCACGATTTACGCTTCTTCGTGAGTGAGACACCGATGAAGGATGCAATCTATGCCTCGACAATATAGAGTGTCCTCGAGTATAAGATATTTCTTGGCCTGATGGCATATACAACAACTCTCATCATGAGAAGCAAAGGTGGGGCTCTTCAAAGTCTGGAGATAGACTAGTATATCTATGTACCAAGGGTCTGAATAAGCGATCAAAAACATGTCTCCTTTGATAGGCGATACTTCGGGTATAACATCACCTGATTCAACTAGAAGTTCCAAAATGAGTTCCGTGAAGACCAATGACCTTTTGGATTTCGCTGAGACAAAATCCAAGTCGAATTCCTGGAGGATAAATATCCATATACTGATCTTTCCACCAATTACACATCGTGTCAATATGTATTTAAATGGATTCACAATAGCAATGACGGTGGTCTTGCGAAACAAGATGTAGTGACAGAACTGTTGGATAGCATGAACTATTTCCAATTCAAGTTTTTCAACATGGGAATAATTGAATTCTGGTCCAACCAAGCCTCGGCTTAGGTAATAGATCATGTATTCTGAGAGAAAACCATCCTCCTGAACCAAGACCATGCTGATGGTTGACTCTGCAATGGCCAAGTATAATAAGAAATCTTTATTATAATTGGGTGGTTGAAGTAGAGGGGTAGATGTGACGACACGTTTCAATGCTTTGAAAGAGTGTTGAGAGGCTTCGTCCCAATGAAAAGGAACATCCTTCTTCATTAAATTCATAAAACCCTTTGTGATCTTGGCATATTTTGCGATGAAACATCGTAAAAAGTTCTCTCTTAATTGTAAACTTTGAAGTTGAGGGACTGTGTATGGGGGAGGCAACTAAACTATCACCTCAACCTTTAGAGGATTGACCATGATCCCTGTTGTCGAAACTATGAAACAAAGAAGATGACCCAATGTAACGCAAAAAATTCATTTGTTTGGATTCAAGCGGATATGGTAGTAGCAACATCGCTCAAAGATAAGTCAGAGGTGTGCAGGATGATCAACTCTCTTGCGATATTGTGACACTAAATCATTAATAAAAAGACATGGCCCGCTAAAAAGTCACTCCAACATTTTTTAGACCAAAAGGCATCTTCTGATAAGTGAATGTACCCCATAGAAAAATGAAAGCGGTTTTGTTTTGGTCTTCGAGCTTGATATGTATCTGATTGTATCCCGAAAAACTATCCATGAAATAAAAGGCCTCGCAACCTGCACATTCATCGACTATCTAGTCAATAAATGGCATGGGGAAATTATCCTTTGGACAAGCATTGTTCAAATCATGAAAATCCTTACATACATGAATCATACCCTATTTGTTGTTGACTGGTATGAGATTTGACACCCATTGAGTCAATTGGACAAGGTAGATGAAACCATCTTTGAGTAGTTTCTCTACTTCAGCCTTAATTATTGTTGCTTTCCTAGGATTAATTGGTTGAAGCTTCTACCAGACTGACTTGGCATCGGGATATGTCATTATTTTATGTTTAATGATTATTGGATATATGCCTGGCATTTCCTCATCAGACCAAGAAAAATCGTCGCAGAATTCTTTAAATAAATCTGTGTAGATTCGAATCTCCTCAGGGGAGCAGTCCGCTCCGATGAAGATATTCTCTATGATGCCATGGATTCTGGAGATATCAATAGGTATCATTTGAGAAATGGTTTCCAAATTTCCTTTAGAATAAACAATGTTCACAACCAAAGGATTGATAAGACAAGCCCTATCTCTAGTCATAGTCGGAGTGAATTCTCCTACTTCAATTCTTCTCAACTCTCGGAGAAAATAAGATCTGTGATGGAGATCATCCCAGGGTTTGTCCAGACTTTTCATTGCCTCAATAATCACCTTGTCTGAGGGAAATAATAAGTCTAAATAAATAGTATCGGCGGGGGAATCTTGAGAACCAGATCTAACTCATGTGCGGGAGTCAGATCAAGGTTAGCAGAAGCTTGCTGGACCATAGAGTACACAATTTCTTCTGTGGACAAAGGCATGGCCATGCCATAGTGCGTTGTCCCCTCCATCATATTTGATGGGGAAGGAAGAATCCATGGATTGTTAAAGTAATTTGTGTGAAACGACGAGATTTGAAATATTTCAGCCCTAGGCTGGTAGGGGACAACCAATATGTAATGGACATTGTCGTTCGGAGGAAAGTGATCAAAAGTACCCATCAAAGGTGGTCACAAACCAACCCTTACATTGACGATGTCAGGTTGAGGTTTATCAATCATCGGGACCATGGATACCCCTGATGAAGGGTCAGGACGAGAGAAGAATAACTAATCAATGGGCACGATCCAACCCTCTTGTGGAAACAACAAGACCCGAAAAAATATCATGACCACTACTTGTATAGCATAGGTCCAACTCCTTCCTAACAAGAGATTGTAGTTGAGAGATGCATCAACCACTTCAACCTCTATGTACATGGTCTTCCCCCCTAACTGCATGAGAAAAGAGGGGATGATTCCATGTGTTCGAAATGAATCACCATCGCAAGTGGTAAGGAGAGTAGGTGAGGAAGACAAAATAGGTTGACCAATGGCCTTCCAACATGCCAAATACATCATGCATGTTGCGGCACCCTCATCAACCACTGTGTGGAAAATGTTTCGAGTAAAAGTTTTTCATGGTGTAAGCCACTACTATCTGAAACACTACATGGTACAAAAGATGAGGTTTTAAGTCAGTTGTATCAAGCATGATCGTTCCTGGATTACAAGTCTTAGCAGATCCTAAGGAAACTAACAAAGCCTTTCTTTGGGAAGGGAAGCTCTGAAGGACTTCCAAAGCCAAGATTTCACAAGGGGTTTGTACCAAATCCTCCACCACAGAGTAGTTATGGGAAGACCTTGCGTTTGGGTTTTGGGAAGCTTTCTTGAATGCACCTTTGGGGATGCATGTCATTGTTTCACCCGACGCCTTCTCAATCTGGAGAGGAAGATATGGGGTTTCAGCTTCTTTACCCTTCTCAGAGGTGTTTGGAATTCTGTATTCGTGTGTCCTAGTCATTATGTCAACGCTACCTTTCATCATGTACACATTCGCGGATGAAGGATTACTCAAAGATGGAGGGGGTCCCTGACCAACCCCTTTCGCGCTTGAAGAGGCTTGAGATAAAATTTTCCCATGTGGAAATGGATTCATTAACATGGAAGGTTGTTGCTGTGCCAACAACTTCTAGGCCTCCACAAGATAAGGGCACTGGTGAGTCATATGGTCTTCCTTGCAAAGATTACATAGATACTTTGACTTCTTCTTTTTTGTGTTTCCCTCACCAACATTATTGGTAGGTTTATTATCCCCCTTACCCTTCTTTTGTTGTTTCTTTTTTCCATCAGGATGTTGGGTGGCCTTCAGGTTTTTCAATTGTACATTGTGTACATCCAACATTTGAGTAGGGGCGGTAGCTAAACTAGTGGTCTGGCTAGCCACTATCTGTTGCATTTAGAATTGCTATAATTGATTCAACAGTTGATCAGCAGGTGTTGTTTGTGCTAAACCTAGAATACCATCAGCATGTGTTCCATATCTATGTCTGGTCTTGTCAAGTATCGATCGCAGTGCATCTGGAAAAACTTCATAAAGTAAGCCAGACTGAGAGTAAATCATCTCTAGTTGTTGAGCTCTCACTATCACTTCTTTTTCTGAAAAAACTCGTGAGGTTGTGATGTATTTAGATAATTGGTGTACCAAAGACTTAAGGAACCAGTCAAGCAAGAATGTTGGTGGGACTAGTACTTTTATTAAACTCTTCTGGTGTCCCCATTCTCGGATGTGATCTAAGATATGGTCCTCTTTTGTCTGTTCAAATTTGGCTAGCAATTCGGTGTCGACATCGTATCTCACAGGTAATTGGAAATGGTTTAAGAAAACAATTGCCAATTTGTCGAAGGAAGAGTATCTTGAGCGGTCGAGCTCGATGTACCATTTTGCAACACTCCCGATGAGAGTGTGTTGAAACAAATGCAACTGGATGGAGTCATCTCTCAAAGAGTTGGATGAGCACCATAAATGGAAGGTAGTCACATGATCCCCTGGATCTTTGTTAGGCTTAGCTTCGAACTTTGGAATCTCTGAAGGCAACTTGGTCAGCATCGGAGGCCAACGTGGATCATGACAGATGGGGTCATTTAATAACCTTGTCAAGTCTGGCAAGTGCAGGGTTGCCAGAAATGGTAATTTGGGTTGTTGATTATAACCAGGGAAAAATGAGCCTGGAGTTTGGTTGGCACCAGGTTGCCAAGAAAAGTGATGTTGTTGGCCAGGTTTATGGTAATAACCATGGTCGTGACCAGCGTAAGGATTTTTCACTTGTTGAGATGTCATCGGCTGACTCCCATAATAGGACATAAAGGGTTGGGCTTGCATCATATTCCAAGGATTTTGGGAAGGGTTTCCCCCTACCGATCCGACGGGCATAGGTGTTGAACCTTGTCTAGGGTCCCATTGGCTATGGAAGGGGTTTCCCCCAGTCGACATCCCTGACAAGGGAACTCACCCTTGCCATGGATTCCAAGGTCCTTGTGAGGAAGGAATTCCTAATTTTCCCCCCTGTGCAGGAATAGTACGCTACATAGGATTTTGTTGTCCATAACCAGGGTTTCCCCTGACCGAGACATAATCTAACGAGAAATTTTTGTTACCAAACATGTTGAACAAAGAGAACAGTGTCGAACCTACCAGCATGCTATAAGAAGGAAGTCCTTGACTACCTGCTCCAAATGAACTATAGCTTACGTTCGTCCTGATGGAGTGCTGGTGAACACCGCCAAGATAAGGGGACGAAGGAGGTATATGACCCCCTCCATAAGTGAAAGTGTTATAAGGAGATGAAGTCCCCCCCATGGATCCTTGTAGAGGAGCCTTAGAGATCCCTACCCCCAGACTTAAAGTCTGTAGTCTAGAGTAGGAAAGGACAGTTCCCATACCAAAGCCAGGAATCCCTTATGACAATGGAGGGCCTATCACACTCTAGGTGAATGGAGTAGTGATCGTCACCATAGATGGAATTAGACCATTGCCTGAGGTAGAGGTAGTCGAGACCATAGTGGTCCATACTGGCAATGGTTGGTTAGGAGGTGGAACACTCCCTATAGTGACAGTCGTAGAGAGAGTGCGAGGATTCCTTGAAGAAGTAGCAGCATTTGTCTCCATTGCTGCTTGTGACACTACCTAATGCTCGTGAGGTTTAACCTGCATGACGATGGGCACTGATAGATCGATGAACGAAGGGTTATATAGACCAAGAGATTTCGATCTGAGGTCGGTAATGGTTGGTTCCTCCAAAATCAAATGTTCTCCTCTTGGATATGGGCCAAGCTCAATTTCTTGTGGCCTGGTTGCCTCAAAAGACCCTTATTGTTCTAGTATTCTCCTTAGCAGTGGTGGGGGTGGCTCCAGATTAACCGACAACGGGATAAGAATACTTCACGATCGATGCAGATCTTGATCCTCCACTATGTGAGAAGATCAATGACACACTATGGATTTCTATAATCGTTTAAAAAATAACACACACTATAAAAAACTCCTATGAGATAAGACAAGCATATCACTAGATAGTTGGAAGAACAGTTACAACAGCCGACACTAGAGAAACTTACCGATGCAAGTGCAACCCAAATACGGAAGCACCCTCCAGGTATACTCTACAAAGTGTTTCCCGATTGTTTCCCTAGGTACTGTGGTATACCCCCGTAGTCACCTGTGTAATTCACTAAGATAAAGGAAAATAGGTTGCCAATGCATGAATTGTCACCAAGCATGTATAGTCGACAATCGGGTGGACCACAATGAGCAGGGTATCAAGCCCAAAACCTATCAAGGGTATCAAAACCAAGTGTTCAGGAAGACTACTAAGGACCTCGAATGGATTCGAGACCCACAAAGCTCCATGGAAAATGTGATTAATGAAATACGAGGATAAGCCCTCTATATGTGTTCCCCACTACAGATGGTCCGGCGTTGGAGGGGTTATCTCTGCTACCTTTCCTTATGCAACCTCATGTTTAGACCCTTTGTTAGAGTGGGGTCCCGGATAACTTCCACGGTTACTGGACTTTCAAGCACTCCCTAGAACAGACTCTTATGTTTTTTTTTGTAGCCTTGAAGAGTTTCCTCTCCAATCCTAAATCAAGGCTCTAGCCTAAACTAAATTGATGGACCCTTAAAACACAAAGTCTAATAACTTTTAATTAAGAGTTAATTTTAGTGGTTGTCTTAATTCAAAAGGAATGGAAGTGAAACCAGTGATGTTCTTTAAGAGATGAAAGAGAATATCATAAGATGATACTGGAAACAAAAATACTTCTTTCTTCACAAATAAATATTTTCCAATTTAAACTCTCTAACCAAACGTTTTGTAACTACTTTTCTCAGATCTTTGAAAAGAAAAACTTAAAACAAGATTTTGCTTGACTACGAGCTACTTAATGTCCTAAGAATTCCAGTAAAGAACTTAAGAAAAAATTATTTTTCCTTGGTAAATGAAACAACAAACCTAAACTACTTTACCAAACAAAGAAATGATTTTTTTTTTTTTATTGTTTTATGCTTCAAAACAAGAAATTTGAAAATGAATTCATTTCTTTTCTTCTAAATCAAAAAATGGAAAAATGATGACAAGTGAAGACCAAGAAATGAATTCAGGCCCAAACGCTGATTGAAGGGAGTCACTGACAATACCAAATAGGAAGATCAAAGCATACTCACAAACTTGTCTAAAAACCATATCAAAGAAAACACAAGAAATATTTTATAAAAAGAAACTTACACTGAAGTCAAACCTAGGCTACAGACTTCTATAACAGAGACCAGTACTAGATCAAGAAAAACCCTAAGAGCTGTGACTTCTGACAGGGAAGAGGATGACTACCTCTCCTTAAAAATATTTCTCAACACATGCATGCTACTGACACTTAAACATATAGCATATGTACGTGGTATGTCCAAAGGCATGGCATGTATGCACACATGAAGGACCACTATAGGCCATGTACATCTCTGTAACTCCTCAAAAAAGATGAAAAAAAAATAGTCAAGAAAAGGCAAGGATTACTAGTATGGAAGACCAACATCCCTTAAAGACACAGAAGCTTACAAAAACTCAAAAACAATGAATAAACTGATTCAAAGAACCCAAAAAGAAATATCCCCAAATACCCTAGAGGCTTCCCCAGTATGGTCACAAATTCTGCTATAGCGAGAAAACCCCTCTACGGACTACACCAGGGTTCTAAAGTGTAGGCAGAGATAACCGTCTAAAGTCTCCTACTTTTAATCCCTATCTCGAAATTACCCCACAATCATACATAAAAGACAAGAAAGAGGGATCCTATAGGCCTACCTTAAACTCCGCATCTAGTGTCGATACCTTTGTGTTTGGTTGTTTCCCGACAGCAAATATCCTCCCAAGGCTGACCTACATTCATCAAAATACAAACAATAAACTACAAGCATGCATTTTGTATATGGATTACTGGGTTAAACATCATAAACAATAAATGTAAACAAATCATAAATAATTAAGACATCATTTAGTGGGACGGAAAAATAACTTATTTATATTAATCTCACAAAAGTCACTTACAACGTGAGACTGGCACTGCTCCTAGAACTCGGTCCTAGGCTCCTCTTCACCATGCACCAACTTATTCCACGTCTTCTTCTCCTCTTCAGTTCTCTTTAGGGAAATGGCAAGGGCTTGCAATTGGGGAAAAGGGGGAATGATAAAATGGGCAGAGTTTCTTTTCTCTCATGCTTATCCTTGGAATGGGACCTCAACCCCTTCTTTTATAGGCCAAAAGAGATAGTAACAGTTGGGGTGACTGGCTATGGGCCATCAAATGGTTAAGTAATGACGCAAAAACCCGTATCTCTTTCCAATTTTCATTTTTTGTGATATTCTGTGAGTGTACGCGGGCTATAGTGGCTTAGCAAGCATGTGTATGTAGGAAGTAATGGTGCATGATGCATACACCTTCAAAACAACGGTTTTTAGAAGAGTTGTTTAGTGATGGATTGGAAAAGATAGAAAGTTAGATGGCCTGATGCTAGGTATGCATTTCTGGTGCAATTTAGGTTTATAACACCAATATGTTGTGTTAGTTTTGTCACATGGGTGAGAAAAATCACAACACTTACCTACGACAGAGGTTTGTGAGTTGATTAATGTTATAGCAAGATTTGCCTCACCTTATGAAAATTTTCTCAGAAGGACTTTTTCCACTTCCCTATGCAGACTTGAATTCGTTTTTGCAAATCCCAGAGATAAAAATAATATTTTTCCACATATACATTCCCTAACTATTATACAACATGCGTATATGTAGTTTTCACCACTACAGCCCATGTACATCAGGTTTTGTGCCCAAAATTAAAAAATAGTGTTGGGTTTCCATGTCACGTCATGAGATCCATGATCCTTGACCTTCCATATACTGGAAACATTCCAACTTGGCCCTTCAGTTCCACTTTAAGGCTATAAATGGGCCATATCCGAGCTATGGAAAAAAATGAGAAGAATTCAACTTTGAGAGCAAAGTTACTCTTGAGAAATTATTCACTTCACATTGAATCTACATCCCTTTGTCCTTTTAAGTCTGAACACATTGTTCAACCCCCAAGATCTTCCTTAATTGATTGAGAATCTCATTGTCTCTCTTATATGAGCTTGCCTTTGGTGGAGGCCCAGCTGGAAGGGACTTATTTTCTCAGTTCTGAACTGTACCGACACGAAAGTTTGTAATTCATTCACTTTTGTTGATTACATTTTAATAGAAATACAATTAATATCTTGCAAATATTTGAATTGTTATTCCATGGGAATATTTGTTATGGATGTTGATGGATTATGCTATTGAATGTGCTAACTTCATATATTATCACCATATGCTTGTGTTTCTTGATTGTTGAGGACAAGTTGCAGGTGCATTTCTTTGAGTCAAGTGCTGAAAGGTGGAATTTATCGAACGTCTAGACGAGGTAGTCTCTTTATATTGTCTCGTTAGCATATTTTCTTATATAGAATATCTAAGATTAGAGTTGATTTCTGCAGTCATTTCTATCTGTTGTGGTTTACCCCTTGCCATAGAGAGATTTTCCTCGTAACAGAATTGGCGACCATACTGGGGATATAATCTTCTTTTCGGGGTTTGGACTGTTTTTCTCCTTTGATTTCTCTCATTTATATTGATTTTATTTTCGACTGATTGCTTGACAGCCTCTGTTCATTTTGAGTCTAAGTTTTGTATCCTTCTCCTTAGCCTGGCAGTGTTTTAACACATATACGTAGGTTTTTACCTGACAGTTGCGTACATACACTTGTTGTTCTTCTGGAAGAGGCATATATACATGGCTTTCCCATTAACAGTCCTGTACATCATCCTTTTTTTCTTGGTTGTTGAGTTTGATGGTTTTTTAGTCTTCTTAGGTCTCTATTATGACTTTTAAGTGTTCGTGGAATGATAGGAAACCTTTATTTGGTTGAATTTTCGGGCGGTGCCTTTCTCATCATCCTTTTCATTTGATTGTCCTTAAATCTTGGGCTTGGTGTTTTCTTATTGATATCCTACTTGGTTTATCTATTTTTACATACAATAGAATTTTTATATCAAGTTGTTGTTTAGTCCTTGCATTTTCATTCTTTTATATTGAAAATACAAAAATATTAAGCATTTTTCATTGTTGGCATTTTATCTTTTGGGTCCTTATCATTGATCTTAGTACATGCATAGAAAGATTTCAACTTATTTGGAATTGTAGAACTAAATTGAAAATTGCATTTTGAAAAATCTTATCATTTAGTGGGAATTGAAGTTAGGACTTTTCATTTTATTCATATTCATTTATTTTACTGGTTGAGTCATAACATCATCAGTTTCACGACCACACCTTTTTTGAGTAAACAAGGCCACTAAAAGAAACGATCATAACTTAAAATTTATTAGAAACGATTTATTTTCTAGGGTGCACAAACTAGCTTAGGATTTAGAGCCTTGGAATAGGATTTTTGTGAGTAAACTTCTCCAAGGGTATTAAATCAACATATGTGTCTAACTAAGGGAGTGGTGAAATCCATTGTGTAATTGGTAGCGTCAAGAGGATCCTCTTACACCGGAGTTAAGCATGAGGTCGCGTGAGGTTGGTTGAGGGTATATCTCTCCAACACCTTCTTAGCATCAAATATATTTCTGGGGATTTATTCATATATGAGGATCTTGCTAGTACATTTACCTCTATGAGAGGCGGTGCTTTAGAGGTTTCAGGCTTTGTTACGCATCCCATACAGTAGACCTAACTTACGACTGTTCCCATGTGCATTTATTATATTGTGGTTGCTTAGCTGCTTGACATAGGTACCACATAGGTTACTTGCAGGGGTTATTCTATAGATATCCTCGATGAGATAAGGGTCGGACAACATAAAACCTTTATGGAGGATTACCTCTCCAGGGGGATTTGACTAATTGGTTGTTAAGCCCACTAGCGCCCTTATAACTGATTCTGATACCTCCAATATTTTAGAGGGAGTCTCAGGCCCCTCTTGGGAAAGGCATACCTACTTTAGGGAGGGATGCCCGTTTCAATCACTTTATCTTCTTTTGTGCATATTGGGCTTTTGTTTATTTTGGTGTTCTCTTTGATTATTAGTTGGAATTAGGATTTTGTACTACGTATTGAGTCTTCATTATTATGGACAATGGAGCCCTACAAGATACAAAATATAATAAATATGCAGAACAGAAATAAAATGCTAGAAATGGCAGAATAACAATAATATAACCAACATAATCTCCACAATAACACAGTAATGATATAAGAACAACAACATAAATAACACTTTGATTCAGAAAGCAATGTTCACGGGCCTCTTTCAGGGGAAACTTCTAGTCGAGCAACGCTCTATTACAATAATCTCCAAGCTAGGGTTTTCATACCCTCGACCCTTATTTATACTAAATATGTCTATCAAGAGAAGCATCTAGAGGAAGATCCTTCTAGAAGCGAAAGCTTCTATTAGGTCTTCTTACATCCACCTTATTCTATTTTATTGAAAGGCCTTATTAATATTGACCTTTATTACATCCAAATATATTGATCTACCTATGTACAGGTTAAGACCCTAACATGTCCACCCCCTTAAAAACAACCTTGTCCTCAAGGCTTGAGATGTGGAAACCGCTGCAGAATGGTAGCTGGTTCCCAAGTGGCATCTGTTGCAGCCGTATATTTCCACTAAACTAGCACTTCCTTTATGGTTCTTTGATGTAGGCGATGCTCACGCTGGTCCAAAACTACTTCTGGCTATAGCCAAATGGATCCTTCTTTAGCTAAATCTGGAAGGTTGGTTTGAATTTGGCACCTAGTTCCAATCACCTTCTTTAAGCATGAAACATGAAAAACAGGATGTAGCTTCGACTGACTAGGTAGAGCTAACTGATATGAGACTTGTCCCACATTCTTAAGAACTGTATAAGGACCATAAAATTTGGGCACTAGCTTCTGACAATGCTCGGACTTGAGGGAATTTTGCTTGCGTGGTTGCAGTCGTAGAAACACCTGATCCCCTTCTACAAATTGACATTCAGAGCGACCTTGATCTGCTTGTTGCTTCATGCGATTTTGTGACATGACCAGGTTCTCTTGAAGGTTACAAAAAATATCCTCTTGAACTATAATTGTTTGGTCAACTGCCTGGACCTTCGAGGTACCTGGTAAGTATGAGAGAGCTGAAGGTGGCTTCTATCCATATAATGCTTCAAAAGGAGTCATGCGAGTAGTTGTATGGTAGGATGTGTTGTACCACCATTCATATAGGGGCAACCATTGAGCCCACTGATGTTGTTTTTCAGAGGAAAAACACCTCATATATGTTTCCAAACACCTATTGACAACTTCCATTTGACCATCAGTCTAGGGATGATAAGTTGTGTTGAGATGCGATTGGGTGCCATGTAGCTTAAACAGTTCTTGCAAAAAATTGCTTGTGAAAGTTGTGTCACGATCAGAAACAATAGAGTGTGGCATGCCATGAAACTTGAATACCTTATCCATGAAAATTTGAGCCACCGTGGATGTAGTAAATGGGTGCTAAAGAGCGTAGAAATGAGCATACTTGGAAAGGAGATCCACAACCACCATTATGATTGATTTATTCCCCAATTTTTGTAAGCCGATACCAAATTCCATAGAGATATCCTTCCAAATAGCAAGTGGAATCGGAAGCGGTTGTAGTGTGCCCGGAGATTTGACTGTTTCTCCCTTGTTGTGTTGACACACCTCACATTTAGTGACAAAATTATAGATGTCCTATTTCATACCATACCAAAAAAAATAATGTTTGACCCTATCATATATTTTGGTGAACCCTGAGTGCCTCGCTATGGGTGTAGCATGAATCTCAGAAAGTACTGTGGATTTAATCTTTGATTGTTTACTTAAATACAAATGGCCTTTGTAACAAAGCTCATCCTGGAGCCAAGAGTACCCTGGGGGAGATGGAGCCTTGGTCTGCAATTGTTGGATCAGATGCAAACTTTTGGGATCTTGAATCCATTCCTGGCGCATAGCTTGGAGCCAATCGGGTATAATGAAGGAAAGAGAAAAAAGGGATCCTTCTTATTCATATTTTTGGAACAATGTATCTGCCATTACATTGTCTTTTCCCTTCTTGTAAATGATCTCATAATCATATCCAAAGATCTTAGTCACCCATTTTTGTTTCTCCGAGGACGAAATGCATTGTTCCAGAAAGTACTTGAGGCTTTGATGGTCAATATTAATTTGGAGGTGTTTTCCCAAGAGATAAGGGTGCCACAGATCAACGACATGCAGAATAGACAACATTTCCTTTTCATAAATGGGTTTGCCCAGATTCCTTTCAGACAGTTGCTTGTTGGTGAACGCCAAAGGTCGACCCTCTTGCATAAGGACAGTGTCGATTCCTTTCCCTAAGGAATCACATTCCAACACAAAGGTCTTTGTGAAATCAGGAAGGGCTAGAACCAGAGTGGTGCACATGTCCATCTTTAAGGTTTGAAAATCTTGAGCAGCGGCTGGAGTCCAAGTGAAAGAGTTTTTTTTTAGGAGAGCAATGAGAGGTGTTGCAATCTTTCCGTAGTTCTTAACAAACTTGTGATAATACCCTGTTAAGCCCAGAAATCCATGCAAGATTTTGAGAGTCTTTGGGTGCGGCCAGTCTTGCATAGATTCAATCTTTTTTGGATCCACCCTGACACCATCCTTGTCAATGAGATGACCCAAGTATTCTACTTCTGAGGCACCAAAAGCACATTTAGACTGTTTCAAGAAAAGTTTTTACTGAGAGAGTAGATGGAGAAATTGATCCACATGAGTAAGATGGTCTATCCAGGTTTTGCTATAGATGATGATATCATCAAAGAAAACTAAGAAAAAATGACGGAGAAAGGGATGGAAGACATTATTCATGAGGCTTTGGAAGGTGGAGGGGGCATTACACAAGCCAAAGGGCATGACCAAAAAATCATAGTGGCCCTCATGAGTGTGAAAGGCCATCTTGGGAATGTCTTCCTCTTTCATACATCAAATTTAGTAAAGAATTGGGTGCCACTCAATTCATCCAGGAGGTCATCAATGATAGGAATGGGAAATTTGTCTTTAATGATCAGTTTGTTGAGGGCACAAAAGTTAGGACACATTCTCCAAGAACCTTCTTTCTTCATAACCATGACTACAGAAGAGAGTAAGGGCTCATACTAGGGTGGATAATGCCTACATTAAGGAGTTCCTGGACCATTTTCTCAATTTCATTTTTTTGTGAAAAGGGGTGGTGATATGGATGGATATTGGGAGGAAGGCTTCTGGGTACAAGGGGAATGGAATGATAATGAAGACCGTGGGAAGGGGGGAGTCCTTGGGGAGTGGAAAATACCATTGTATGTTTAGAAAGGAGGGCTTGGAGGTCATGCGGCACCGGCGGTGTCTCTATTGCTTGTATGGCATGGAGTTGGGAAATGACACCAGAATGACCTTTTTTGAGAAGCTTTTCCATGCGATGGGAACTAATGACCTCAGGTGAACCAACAATGATGCCTTGGAATTTATATTAGTGGCCTTCCTGGTTGAATTGCATGGTTAATTCCTTACAATCCATGAGAATGGGACCCAAAGTTCTTAGCCAGTCTGCACCCAACACAATGTCACATCCACCCATATCGATAGAAAACATATGGGATTTTAGGTGGTAGTCACCGATTTGGAGATGCACACTTTCACAACGCCCTCCACATTTCATGGAACCACCATTAGCAATCATGATTTGGAAATTGTTGACGGCATGGATGTAGCAATGAGTTTCTTGGGCAATGTGAAGATGAATAAAATTATGGTTTCTTCCACTATCAACTAGAATGATGGCCTTCTGATGCTTGATGTAATCAATTAACTTGAGGGTTTGGGGAGCAGAGAATCCAGTGAGAGATTTGAGGGAAATGACAGGTTCTACTTCGGGAGGGTCTGAGGGAGGGGCTATGTCAGTGATTTTAGGTGACTCGGACACAAGGGGAGTTTCAACATCCTCTTCTGAAATATCCTCAGAGATGGCCATAAAAATCTTTTGTTTCTTACACTTGTGTGGACCAGGAAATATTTGTCATCACAATTATAACAAAGTCCTTTGAGTTGGCATTCAACCATTTCATCCCTGGTCAATTTTTGGATCTTTAATGGGGTGGAGGGAGTAGTGGGAGTGACGGGTTTAGGGCAAGGGATAAAGGAGGGTTTTCAGTTTTGAGAGTGTTGTAGGAAAATCTGCCTACGGACAAGTAGATTGACCTCTAAGGCTTGACCTTAACCCTAGACAGAAAAATGCTTAACGTGGACACTGACTTCCTTTCAAATCTATCTAATACTAATGCATGAGAAGGAAGGATAATAGAAGTACCTTTTAATCGACGTTTGTCCCTGCATGCTCCGAGTTGCGTTCCAATCCTTTTGCTCCTCGCTGAGGCCTGTGGACAAAACAAGATACAACCACTTCCTACTCTACTAACATTAGCTCGAAAACAGATCTACCAATAGATGATAAGTTCATGTAACATTAGACACAAACTAGAAAGAAACAGGCCAAGCTTGTCATATTAATGAGAATAACGACAACAGTACTTACAATCGTAGATGCGAATGTGACAGCTTCGTCAAGTCCTCTTCGTCTAACCCTTGCCTGAAAGATCCACGACCTAGATAACAGCAGCTTCACTGATTGCTCTCCTTCGGCTGACTGTAAGTTACCTCTAAGATCATAAGTTTCATATGTTCAATTCTCCCCTCTTCATCACCATAGAGCTTGCTTATATAGGTTGGGATGAGCCTAACCACTTGAGTTATGTTTAGAACCAGTTGGGAACCTCTTCCTTGGATCAGAGATCTTTTGACAAAACCAATAATTCGAGCTCAACCGCCTCCTTAACTCAAATGATTCTCCCCTTATTCTTCTCACCGGGCTAACAATTTACCCAGAATGGAGAGCACTCCCTTAGAAGGGGCATCAGAGTGCTAGAACGCTCCTGAGAAGGTCAAGGGAAGCGCCAGTTCTTCAAGACTGAGCAGCGCTTCCACAAAGGGGTGGAGAAGCGCTACAATGCTTCTGAGACATGGTAGAGGGGCGCCATCGCTCCTCAGGCAGCTTTAGGGGAGCGTTCCCCCTCCAAACTCTTGACAAAGAAGCCCTCTTAGGTGTTGAGAGATGTTTGACTCCAGTGAACCAGTTTTCTTCCTTAAAACTAAGTACATGAGATGTTTCAAGTGCCTCTTTAGTGTCGTCATTGTGGTAGCATGATTCAACAACATTTACGACACTCTGTAACCAACTTGCGACACTTGCGACAAGTTGTAAGGGAGTTGCGACACTTGCGACAAGTGAGAGGCATATGCGACACTTATCCAGTTGAGTGATTTTGATGTGTAACAGAGAGGATACAACCTGTTATGCTTCTTTAGCTCTTTCAGTAACCTCCACCCAACTCGAGGGTCGAGCCATGAGGACATGGGCCCAAATATCCTCCTTGAGGCCACTGATAAAACACTCTCGAAAGAAAGCATCAGTCATGCCCTCTATTCGAAAAACCAGGTGCTCAAAGGAAGCTATGAAGTCTTCTACTATTACGGATTATTTCAAATTTTTCAAATGGCCCAAATGGTTAGTGTCCATGTCAAAGCGTTCATAAAGCTCAGTCACAAATTGGGTCCAAGCAATATACCCTTGATGAGAAGTTTTTCTCCATTGCCACCATTGCCAACGTTCTTGATCTAGATGGAGAACACCATACCGGAGTTTGGCCAAGTCATCTGTAATGTCGTATAAAGAGAAATAATGTTCCATTTGGGTTACCCAACCAGTGGTATCCGAGCCATCAAATTTGGTCACATCCACCCGCGGAAGTCATAGGTCATGTTGAAAGTGATGGGGATGAAAGGTATGGGAATGGGAGGAATGTTCACCTTCGTTCTTTGGAGGTGCTTCAGAGAAAGGGTCATCTATAGGGATCTTTAGTTTGGTGTAGAGTGATGCAAAGACAGATTCAATCTGGGTGGTCAATTCTTGTTTGACTTCCTCCATTGAGGACTACATGGTTGTATTTATGGTTGTATTGATGGATGAATCGATGGAGGCAACAATAGCACTGAGTTGTTTCACTTCTTTTTGGGTCTCGAGGAAACTATATTGCAAGGTGTTAGGTACTCAAGGGTTCTACAGACAAGGGTTTTCCCTGTGCCATAGCTCTCTAATATGCGTGCGGGGTACAACAGTAGTACTCGGCCCAATATCTTAGGGCACTAACTAAGGAGGATAGACCATACCCTTAACCATACTATCTGACTACCCAGGTACTAGAGAGTATCTTCCCAAGTGATGTTCTCGGTGACACTATAGAATTCTGGTGGCCAATAGGTTTATCTAAAGAGGGCTTCAGGAAATCTAGGTTGATCCATACACAGGTGTTGTCTGATGCACTACCACTCAAAGGGGTACCAACAGGGGTTACAAGGGTGGCCAACAGATGTGCACTTAAGAACCACTTGTATTTCCTGCGTGTATGAATCCCTCAACCATGGGTTTATGGGTGTAATGATAGATCTCTATGGCTTAAAGATGCCAGAATACGTCTCTACCCTGGAAAAAAAATTCCCACAATTTTTGCCAAGGAAAGTGCTCTGATACCACTTGCAAGATACCAGATATAATTAATATGTAGAACAAAAATAAAATGCTAGAAATGGAAGAATAACAGTAATATAACCAACATAATCTCCACAATAACACAGTAATGATATAAGAACAACAACAGAAATAACACTTTGATTTAGAAAGCAATGTTCACGGGCCTCTTCAAGGGGGAAACCTCCAGTTGAGCAGCGCTCTATTACAATAATCTCCAAGATAGGGTTTTCATACCCTCGACCCTTATTTATACTAAATATGTCTATCAAGAGAAGCATCTAGAGGAAGATCCTTATAGAAGAGGAAGCTTCTATTAGGTCTTCTTACATCCACCTTATTCTATTTTATTGAAAGGTCTTATTAATATTGACCTTTATTACATCTGAATATATTGATCTACCTATGTGCGGGTTAGGACCCTAACAAGCCCCCATGACTCCCTAAGTTAGCGCTACCCACCCCATGGTCTTTTCTCATTTCATGGGGATGAATCCATCTGTGTTTCCTAGTGGTATGCAGAACCATGATACTCAGACAATACCTTGGGCCTCTAATCATTTTTCTCATGGTATGCCAAACATGTCTTCACACTTGCCATCCTCTATCTTGTCTCCTTATGTTAATCCTAGTTTTGGGTCTGGGGGCATGATGCCTCTTTATTCTCCCTTTTCATTTGGTTGGAGTCATATCCCTCAAACAACTCTTATGGTAGGAGGTTGGAATCTTCCTTCCTACAGATCCAATCCTAGATTCACTTTTCCAAGAGAAATTTCTCAAATGGGTGGTCATTCTACTTATATTACACTCCATCCATCTATCCTTCTTCCGCTATGTTGGTTCCTACGAATTATTTTCCCATGACAGACCTTCATCTATCCTCTAACGTTTCATCCATGGGGAGTTATTTTTATAGTATGGGAAACCCCCTTCATGAAGTTCCTTCATTTGGGGGAAACATATATCCTCACGGGAGTAACCCTTGTCATGTGACTTTCTCTTTGCAAGCGGCTAGCTTGGTGTCTATGCCCTTACACCCCTTTATGAATCAGTATGGAGGAGGATACTATCCTACCGAACAGGGCCATGGTGTATACCAAAACCCTTCTTGGCCTGTAATTTCTCAAAACCAGTCTTTCTCGAATTCTTGGTCTCAAATGACACAACCAATCGTCGCCACTAGTCCAGTCACTACAATTCATACTAGCATTATATCACCAACCTCTACTAGTCATGTTGGATATTGTTTGACAGCCTCTGCAAGTCATGTTGAATACCAACAACCAACTGTTGCAATTCATGCTGGGGGCACAAATCTAGTCACTTCTAGTCACACTTCACATACATCACCAACCTATGGTACTCATCTTAGGGATTCATCACCAACCTCTACTAAGTCATGTTGGGGATTCATCATCAACCTCTACTAGACATGTTGAATATTTGTCACCAACCTCTACTAGTCATGTTGGGAATTCATCACCAAACTTTGCAAGTCATGTTGGGAATTCATCACCAAACTTTGCAAGTCATGTTGAGGATTTGATACTAGCCTCTGCAATTCATGATAGGAGCATGTCATCAGCCACTGCAAGTCATGCTGGGGGAATTCATATGATTGAGAAGCCTAGACGTGTAATATGTAATCCCAAGTTCATTTTTAGGATTTACAAAGGAGATAACCTTACTCGTTTTTCCCCTGCTACTGTTGTGGTACAAGAAGCATGGTCCTTACCTGGGGGCTCTTCAGGTTCTAAGTCATATTTGGTTTCCCAACCTTCTTTGGTTGATACAATGGTCATGCCAATGCAATATTTGGCTAACACCGCTCTTCTTTTTGGGTGTGATACATCTCTTAACCTTGTTGTCTCGCATCCTATTCAACCAATGGTTGAAGAAGTGGTCGTGTCGATGCAATCTTCAACTGATCCCACTCTTCTTTTGGAGGGTGATGTGTCCTTCGACCATGTCCTTAGAATTTCTAGTCAAGTACATTTTGAACAAGAGAGACTTTTACTCTCCCCAAATACTCTTCCTCCAAGTCTTAGGGACATTCCATTTGATTGGGATGGTCTTGTGGGGTATCAAATTCCTTCTCCTATGCCCTTTCAAGTAAGAGGCTTTCTTCGATATATCATTGAGAAGGTAACCTCCATGAGTATTTTATCCCCCTCTACTTGGAAATATTTAGGTTTTCCCAAGCTTGTGTCAGCAGTTCGTAAGTTGCTGACCTTTCACAGAAGTCATGCATGGGAGCCCTGGCCTCCCCCATGATATGACACTTAGAAAAATCCCAACGAGTCTGATTTAATCTCTTTTCGGACTCTTTTAAAAAGTGAAAAGATTGTCGAGTGAATTTGTCTCTTTCACACTTGTTAATTAGATTTGAAAGGTCTTGAGTATTGGTTAAGCTCTTTTCCGACTCTTTTAAAAAGAAAAGATTTTCGACTGAACTTGTCTCTTTCACACTTGTTAATTGGATTTGAAAGGTTGTCTATTTGGTGTAAGTTTACCCCTTTCAAACCAAGTAGACTAAGATTACGAAAAAGGACATTTTTTGGCATTAAGTTGTAATTGCATCTCATTCTCTTTCTTGCAGTATTGAGCCTATTTCCTGTTCTCTCTTTTGTGTTATAATCCCTTCACCTCATTAGTTTGCATCATTGTCCAAGAAGAGCCTTGTTTATATCCTTTGCAGCTTGAAACCCTATACCCAAGAGGAAACATTCCCCCGAGTGTCCATCTCCCGCATGCACCTCCTTGCATTGAGCATAGGTATGTTCCACTACTGGAACTAGTTACTTACTTGTGACACTTGTTTCCTCCTCTGTATCATATCATTTATTTGACTATGAAAAAACAAAAAAATAAGAGCGGGAAAATAATATATCTTATATTAGTAGTAGTCGTGCCGCTTTTGAAAAGAGCACAATTTTTATGATTCCACTTGTCATCAAAATTTTCAGTTTAGCATGACCTTAGGAAGCTAAGCTTGTTACGTAGAGTTTAATCCCCTGAATTATTACTCTTCTAGTCCCTATGGAGAGTTTGATTGATGACTCCTGCATCAAAAAGTTTCATAATTGATTCTAATCTTCCAGATTTGTCCATATGTCTCGTGATATTGTTCAAAGGATATCTATCAACCTGTGTCGACCATTCCTTAGAACTCTTGAATTTGCATGTCGACCATACCCTTAGTGTGTCTCAGATTTACATGAATTTGTAGTCCTATTGTGTGCCCTGGTCCTACTTTCCTCATTGGTAGGTAACCTTGAACCCAACATTTGACGTTTCATCATTGATCACTGACTGGGTGGTTTCCCTTGTGTTCGACGGAAAGAAATCTATTCACACATTGGGATTCATGCAGTGTATTGGATTCCATTAGCCTTATTAGTGGTTTCCTCACCTTTGTCAACAATTTTCCTTATTGGTTGTTATTCAGAGGGTAATTTTCGTGTATCACTTGCATCTGGCACATGCGAAAGATGCACATGGTCATTGGTTCGTGACCATTTTCTTCATCCGAGGACTGATTTCCTCGAAATCATCAATCTCCTGCTTTGTACCTCATGCTAAATGATGTGAGATTCCTCAATGCTCTCCTTTCATTGAGTCTCCTTCCATTAACTTCATCCCATCTATGCTAGAAACGAGACCTGGAGTCTTATGAGTACGTAGAGGCTTGCAGTCATCAGTGGCAGGTTCTCTCACCATCGACATTTGGGAATACATCAATGTCTTATGATCGATGGATTCTTCAAGTGTTTTACCTAAACTCCTTTATTCACACTTGCAAGAATGTACTTGGTGCCTTGCTACCTACTTTCATTATTGGTAGGATGTCTCACATTTGTTAACGATATACCTTAATGACCGGTAATCAAATGAAGTCTCATTGTGTTCAACCTCAACTCCTTTATTCACATAATGTATACTTTCACCTATGGAAGATCATGTAGAAGACTTGAAGACATCAGTTCATAGTCACATCTTTCCTGATCTGTTTCTATATTTCATTGGACCAATACCTATGTGACTTCAGTGACCATGGGAGATCATATTGTACTCCATCATATACATGTATCCTTAGATTTATTTTGATATTGGTTTTACTGGGCCTTGTTCATGACTATGATAGACTTTGGCGTATATCCACCTTTGGATTTCCTATTCATGGCCATGAGTAGTTGTTTGGTATATTTTCACATGGATCTGCAGTGTAATTCATATTAGCATCCATCTATGCAAAGTTAGTACAGATTGTAATATTCTCATGAGAAACTAGTTATTCCATATGGGTCTCCATTACTTCACTTCTGGGTATTATAATGTATTTCAGACATTGCAGATACTCCTCTGACCTCACACATTAGGGGGCATCTGTTATAGAAAGATTTTCCTCACCTTATGCAAATTTGCTCAGAAGGAATTTTTCCATTTTCCTATGCAGACTTGAAGTCCATTTTTGCAAATCCTAGAGATAAAAACAATATTTTTTCACATATACGCACCCTAACTATTATACAACATGTGTATACACTGGTTGCACCACTACATCCCGTGTACATCATGTTTTGTGCCCAAAATTAAAAACTAGTGTCGGGTTTCCATGTCACGTCATGGGATCCATGATCCTTGACCTTCCATATACTGGAAACATTCCGACTTGGCCCTTCATTTCCACTTAAAGGCTATAAATGGGCAAAATCCAAGATATGGAAAAAAAAAGAGAAGAATTCAACTTTGAGAGGAAAGTTACTCTGGATAAATTATTCACTTCATATTGAGTCTACATCCCTTTGTCCTTTTAAGTCTGAATACATTGTTTAATCCCCAAGCTCTTCCCTACTTGATTGACAATATAATTGTCTCTCTTATATGAGCCTGCCTTTGGTGGAGGATTGAAGTGGTGGAGGCCCAGCTGGAAGGGACTTAGTTTTTCGGTTCTGAACCGTGCTGACATGAAAGTTTTTAATTCATTCACTTCTATAGATTACATTTTAATAGAAATACTCTTTTCACGTCCAATTAATATCTTGCAAATATTTGAATTGTTATTCCATGGGCATATTTGTTATGAATGTTGATGGATTACGTAATTGAACGTGAAAAATTCATTTATTATCACCATATTCTTGTGTTTCTTGGTTGTTGAGGACAAGTTGCAGGTGTATTTCTTTGAGTCAAGTGCTCAATGGTGGACTTATCAGACATTTGGATGAGGTAGACTCTTTATCTTGTCTCCTTAGAATATTTGATTATATAGCATATATGAGATTAGAGTTAATTTCTATAGTCATTTCCATTTGTTGTGGTGTACCCCTAGCCATAGAGATATTTTCCTCGTAACATTAAATAACCAAATACACATGAAACAAGGGAAAAAACTAAAAACAAAAAGAAATAAATGTTAGAGAAGCTTGCAAGAACTAGAACCATGAAAAGCAAAAAATGACCATCATATAGCTACCAATGGGTCAATATATTGATAGGCTAACATCATAGAGAAAGGCAGGGACTTATGAATCCCTTCTTCCTCCTTGGGAGGGCTCTTAAGTTCCCTACTAGAGGGATATTCTCTTCATGCAATGGCAAGTGACAATGGTGAAGAAATACAATGCCAATCCTCTCAAGAGGTGAGTGGAATGTCCCTTACTATAGTGCTTGAATGATTCAAAGAGAAAAGAGTATTCTCCGAGAAGAATTATTGCAGCATAACAATACCTTGAAGTTCTTATTTTTCTAGCACACCCATGGCACATATTTATAGTGTCGATTCATGGAAAGATACAACTAGTTCATAGTGTGAACAAGGGGCCTTTTACAGAAATTCCTATCCCTTGACCAGCCTCCAAGCTAGAATTTTCTCAGATCTGAGTGTCAAATCGTGTTGGGGGTCAGACTAGAAGTGGTTGAGAGGCCGACAAGATTCATAAATGCATCATTCATGAGAATTGTGTGGATTTTCTCGTAGACATTCGTGCATCTTGCACACAGTGTGCACTGAGGGTTGTGTTATCCTTCGCATTCTACACACTGTGCATGTGCTTCCTTTGGTGAATTTGTGCACTTTAATTTTTGAACCAAGTGTATAGTTTTGTGCCTTTTTGATGGATTTTGATGTTGTAGGTGTACTAATTGCTGTTGGAATTGATGCTTTTCTTCAACCATTATGTGCAATGTTGTGGGATATTTTTCAGGGATAACATACATGATTTAGATGTTCCTCCCACATCATGTTGTAGATCAGAAGATCGTCAAAGAACACCAGTGATAATTTCCTCAATTTTTTGCTGAAGATATGGTTCATGCATAACTGAAAGGTAATTGGTGCATTATTCAACCCAAATGGCATGATTAGAAACTCATAGTGCCCATAGTGACACCTGAATGGTGTTTTATGGATATCCTCCTCCTTGACCCGAATCTGGTGGTATCCTGATCACATATCAACTTTTGATAAGTACACTACCCGATGCAACTCGTCTATCACCTCATCAATCCTGGGTATTGGGTATTAGTTTTTTATGGTATTCTTGTTTAGTGCCATATAGTCTATGCCATCTTCATAGTTCCATCCTTCTTCTTCACTAGTACAACTGATGAAGATAAGGGACTAGAACTAGGCCTGATATGTCCCATCTCCAAAAATTCCTTTATGGACTTCTCTATTTCATCATTGAACCTCTTCCAATGCCTGTAGGGTGTGGTGATCACGAGATTTGAACCCTCTTGTAGCTCAATGACATGCTCAAATCCTCTATTAGGTGGTCTTCCTTCTAGAAATGGTTCAAACACTCTTTCATTCTTTCCAAGTAATTCTTGAATATCTACAAGGTAATGTTGGTGATCCTATGATGGATTCTCCATGGTGATCAAGTTCTCTACTATGCAATCCACCTCCCCATGTCTAAAAAAGGCCTCCATGAATTGGTTAAACACGATCCTGGGGGAACTTGTCGACATACCTCTCAAGATGAATCACTGTCCACCCTTTTCCTAGAAATCCATCCTCATGTCTTGATAATTCATGCGGATATATCCCAATGAATACAACCATTGAATGCCTAGAACCACATGAGTATCCTCTAAATCTACAACATAGAATTCATCAGTCAATGTATAGTTTCCCAATGTTACATCCAATCCCCTAATCCTGTGATTACACTCCATGTTGTACCCATCTTCTACAACCACATTGAATCCCTCAAAGTCCTCTGTAGAGGATTTTCTCCTGGTGACACATGCAACATTAACGAAATTGTGTGTGGCCCCACCATCAATCAATGTCATTATCGTCTATCCATACAAAATGCCTAGGACCCTGAAGGTGTAATATTTGGGAACTCCTGAAAGAGTGGAAATGGTCACTCCCTTGGCGCTATCATGCAATGGTGCCTACTCTATAGCCTATAGGTGTGATGTCTCACCATTGTTCTGTCTAATTCCTTGATCATCATCGTCATCCTCCTCGTCAAAAACCACCTCGATATAATGGACTTTACCTTTGACCATACACTGATGACCCAGTTCCCGTGGATATTTGCA
Source organism: Picea engelmannii (assembly GCA_009831015.1). Lineage (NCBI taxonomy): Eukaryota > Viridiplantae > Streptophyta > Pinopsida > Pinales > Pinaceae > Picea > Picea engelmannii. The sequence continues at coordinate 2,380,303 of ML777257.1, forward strand.
ATAGTATCAAAGCTTCTTCCTTATTATCTCTCTCTGAGTTTCCTCTTCGACTCTATCCTTTCCTATCCATGTCTTATGGGGGGGTTTTGACACCTAACCCTTCTGCAGGATAAATGTTTTGGCTGATGTCTTCTTGGGGATCATGTCTTCCATATCATGGGTATTCATGATATATTTATATAGTGTGTTTGGAATTAAAGCCTTCACCTAACCTCTTAAGGGTTCAACCAAGCCCTCTGTGAATAGAATCACCAATATTTTCTTAGAAACATCATTCACCATGATTTCCATCTACTAGAACTTTGTGACATAGGATTCTGGTGTACATGTCTACCTCAATTGTGTCAACTCCCTGAAGTGGATCTCAGGGTCCTTATCAAACCTATCCATCATCCTCTAGATGAAATCCTCATATGATGTGATGTTGGAATGTCCCAATGTTAATATCCTATGGTACCACCACTCATGAGCCTCTCCATCCAAGTGCAGAGTGGAAAAATTGATTTCCTCTAATTATGTCATCGATGCAAGATGGAAATAAGTGTCCAACTTATGTACCCATTCTCATGTTGTGCACCTATTAGATCCATAAAAAGATGAGATGGTCATATTTCCTAATTTGCGTAGAAGGTCAAAATTCTACTGATTTTGACTCGTCCTAGGATTGTTCCTCATCCCAAGGTTGCAATAGTCATTGTAATATAGGGTTTCTTGTGCTCTTGATTCACTGATACTCACTTAATTAGGATATTATCTCATCAACCGACCCTTACTGCTTCTGTGTCCCTATAGGTTGCTCCTCAAGGAATGGTGGATTGGGTACCTTTATGCTACCTTCCAGGAAGACACTATGTACATGAACATAGGTATTACTCCCTTCAAGAGTCCTACCAACTCTGTGGCTGGAATCTACATGGTTCCCATTGTTACCTCCCTAATTTTGATTTACTATGTTTCTAGAAAAATATTGTTTTGGGAATTGAGTCAATTGTTTCTTCCCATTATATATGGATTCCAACAACTATATGGTTAGATATTTCATATTATCCCCCATAACTCCCTCTTCTTCTACTTCTTATGATAATTATGATCTAGGGGTGGGTTGTTTCCCTCTTCCTCTAGTTTTCCTTGGAATCAATGCCTCAAGAAATCACAAGTTGAAATATCACCATCTCTGATACCACTATAATTTCCCCAACTAGGATAGGATGGAATATTGTGTTTACTATCCATAAATTGTTATTTCTTAGTGTAATTTTTTCAAACACTTTGCAATAATGATGTTTATAACAATTTACCTTATATAGGAATATTGTCAAACATATTGCATGCATCCATTACATAGAAAATAAAATAGACAACGATGGCACCGTATTATGGTCTGAAACCCCCAAATAAGAAAGTACAACGATATATATAAACTATAACAACAAATACAAAAGCCCTCCTAAACACACAAATATAATGGTCGCAGAGAAGCTGTGATATCTACTACAAAAAACAAATAAGAAACCTAATAATCATTCAAAAACTCCTCAAGAGGTAATGAGTCCTCCTAAGATATTGTTTGACCCTCACTTGTTCAGTGTCGATCTTCCCCTTAAACACCTCCTGCAACACTTTGATCATCTGTAATAAATAGTTCTACAACGTCGGTTTGCAAAGATCATCGTGGGACATAGAAAGACAACTAGTGATGCATTACAAGACCCCTATGTCAACCAGTGATGATGCCCTCTACCCTAGTTTCCCCAAAACCATTTTGGTACCTGCAAAATCAGTCGATCTCCTCTAGAGAAGTTTCACAATTCTCCTATGCAAGCTGATTTACCACCAATTGAAAAAAATCCCAACTGAAAGCTCCAATGAAGATCCCATATGGATCTTGTTAGCACCAGAAGTCACCTTTGGATTGTGGCAGAGGTAAGCCCGAAACCCGTCAGTTTATATGTCATAGTTGGTTTTAAAGAGGTCAAATGAGCATAGACTCAAATATAATAACTTTCTAACTCAGAAATCTAGACTAGCATGCACAAGCATTTGAGGTCTGGAATCAACTTCAGTCAGTAAATTGGAATATGGGTGAATAGAGGGAAGACTTTGGTGAGGAGAGTGTAGAGGTCTGTCGTGGACATCAGGTCTTCCAGCAGCCTAAGGAGGAGAAACTTAAACACAATATCCTCTTGAATTAAAATCTCAAAGAAACTAAAAGAAATTATAACAACACTATAATTAAACATCATCATAATACAGTTACAACAATTCATGTGAATTAGTCATTCATGAACTCTCTCAGTATCAACAGAAAATAAGATGGAGCAAGAAAGATGACTTAGAATAACCAATATGTCTCAAAAACAAATAGATAACTAGAGAAACAATGTTATTCATAAAAATATTACAATAGCAGGGAGCCTAGCTCAATTATTCCCCCTTTAAAAAATATCAAAATGACTCCTATATACTCAGAACAATTCTCCACTAATACCAGAGGCATGCTCAAGTCTTTGCATTCAAGGATTTACGTTTGCATGTTCTTTGGTAGGCTACACATGCAATCTTCTTTCAGATGTGAGCTTCTGTCAGATGCAAGCTTCTGTCAAAGACAATTGTGTTTCAGTAGGAATGTTGGCACAGGGGAAAACTAGGGTTCAACGCTACAACAATGCACCAACAAAACCCTAACTACCATCCCTTTCAGCAACACCTGTGAAGAAGATGAAGTCTCACCTAAGGTAGAAGCAGGGGTGGTTGCAGGACTCAGATTTCTTCAACCTTAGATGGTACACAGATCTGTGATTCTAATCACTTAACAGAGCACTCAGTAGTTATATTTATCAATATTCAGTTCTTAGTTACAACGCAGTTAAACTCTAATCACAGTACAACGCAATATTCAACTAGATCTAGCATCTGACAACACTTAGCATGACGATACAGATCAGATCTTAACAGATTCATCACTAGGCACATGTATATCAGTCAGATCTAACATCCATCTATATTATTAAGCACTAAGTATCAATAGATCATTCATCTATATTAAAGCACTAAGCATATTAACATATAAGCACATCAACATATTGCACAAAGCAGAGCAACAAAACATGTACGTGGTTCACCCCCTACCCTGGGGCTATGTCCACCAACTCTTTGTATTATTTATCAGCTTCCTGAATAGGTTACATGCATAGAGCCTCAAAAACCTACTTCGCATAGGACAGGAGATCTGTGCATCTCGCTAGATCCTCCTTCCCTGAGTAGATCTAAGAACACAGCCTTCCACAGTCTCTTACAATGACTTTCACTTAGCTCTGTAAGTCTCACACAACATGCACAAAGCACTTAAAATTATTGATCACATAGATCCAACTGTATCACTCAACCGCTTGTTCTTCTATCTCTTCACTACATCACCTAACATCTATTTATACATACAAAATAGGCCTAATCATGGGTAAACCCATGCGCTGACATTCCCATACCCATTACATAATCCCAAATCCCAAAAAGGGTCCTGAAAGGGGTCAAGATCCTGCGATATCCTCTTTGTCTTGTGCTCCATCTTTGAAATCCTGTCAAAGTCCCAAAAATTGCTCAATCATGACCAAGTATCCTCAAAACTTGGTCAAGGGCCAACAGGCCCCCAAAACTCACCTTTGACTCATCCCGAGTCACTCTGATCTGAATATTTCTGTTTTGAAAGCCTCGATCTTGTCTCAAGCTACTTTGACTTGTTATTGTGCCATGACCTCTTGTTCTATAAATTCTTGGATGACTACCTTATTGACGGGTCCCTCTAGGTGTTGTTCAGCTGTAGTAACAACTTGCTCCAGTTTTTCTCCTCATCCTTCTATCTCTGTGAACAGTTGGTAAGCCTCATCCTGTACAGGTTGGAGCCTCTGAATCACTTCCATGACTTTTCTCTAAATGGTGTGAACCTGCTGTTGGGTAGTGCGTTTCTCCTAGGATCACTTCATTCTTTCCACAGCCGATAGGGGCTTCAACTATGCTTGTATTGTTTCTTCTTCTTTCTTTGCCTCCTAGAGCTCCGACTCCAGTGCCTTCAGTTTTGTATTCTCGGTGAGTTGCTCATAAGTCTGGGCACTGCAATCATTGAGTTGTTTGCATTTCATGGCAAGAGCCTTTATTATCTTGACTGCGCTCCTGGTAGTCGCTTCCCTTTGATCTCTTACATCCAGTGGAGTGTTGGACACTGTGAGGAGCTCTAAATATTCTATTATTTGTTGTAGTTGTTGGATGAATTCCACGATCTACTCTACTTGATGCTCAATTTGGTCCTCTGCCTGTGGCTCTAAGCATGTCACAGAGAAAAGTGCCATGTTGACTGCTTCTTTTACTTCGAGTTTCCTTCCGAGCAACTGTTCTTTCTCTTGCTGCATTTGTGCTTTCTCTTCATCAAACTTGGCCTGGAGAGAAACCTTCTCATGTTATGCAATTCTACATTGTTCTACAATGTCTCCTTGTACTTTCTTCAAGGTCTACGTAGCTTGTTCTTATTCTTCTTATGTGTGACGAAGATGAGCTTCGACTACATCAGCTAATTGGAAGATTTGGGTTGGCTCATCCCCCAACTCTAGTCCTCCTGATGACAAGGGTGCAATGGACACTACGTGGCTACACTGAAGGGCCTGTTGTACCCCTCATAACTCAACCTTAAGTCTATCATACATTTCCTCCTTCTTAGCTTCTTGTTTCTCCACAATTTCTAGTGAAGAGTCATTGAGGATGGCTATGATGAAGTCTAAGTCATCAGTAGTAGGCAAGGTCTTCATCTTGGTCATGGTGGCTCTTGATTTCTTCCGAGATGAGGGTTTCATGTAAGATGCCTTCATTTTCTTCAAGGGATTGGTCTCATCTCTCGGTGGTGTTACTTTTCCTTGCTTTTGTTCGGCTCCTGTACCATTTATTTCTTATTCTTTGTCATCACCCCCTCGATCAGGTGATATTGAAGCAGTCTTTCTTGAAGAATTGCTTAATTCTTGTACCTCTTCAGTGTTCTTCGTTTTGTTGGGTTCGGGTGTATCATGTGTGGTTTATGGTCTATCAGGGTCGGACATCTCTGCAGGGTCTGCTGGAATAAGGAGGTCTGACAACTAGTCCTTAGTGATCTCCTCAAGATCCTCTTCTGTGAGCTTGTAGTACGATTGCAACTACTCCTTATGTTCATTGGCTCACGTTGTAAAGTATATGAAGTGCCGATCTGTGTAGAACTTCATTAGAGGTCGAAATCTTTGTAAGGTGTTCAAATTCATGCGAGGTTCTGCTTCTATGGCTCTCTTCAACAGAAGGTAGTACGTATGAAAAATAGCGTTTGACTACCACTATTTGTTCATATCACTCGAATACCAAAGAGTGGTGAAATTCACGGCAAGTGGCTCAAATGGCTCAATGTCCAGGAAGGTTGCACCTTCTGACATCTCCCAGGAAAAAAATGCGATGAGGATCAGGATCTAGCTGAAGTGAAACTCGTAGCCCTAATCCTACACTTTGTGGTAGTCTAGTTCAAGCTGATTGACTAGATACTTCACCCAGTTCATCTGTAATCCTTCTACACACTTCCCCATGAGGTCGATGAAAAATATCGTGACTTGTGTGGGTCGATTCTTGCATACCAACTTTCCAACTATTAACTGACATGCTAGGCGTACTGCACCATTCTGGATGGATGCTAACTTGTAGCCTCATGTCCCCTTCTCAGCATCACCATATGTGTCCTTAATCTTCTGTGCTAGAGCATGATCTGTGGCTTTTCCTGGGTAGACCTCCTATAGGTCAGGGCCTTGCATACTCAACCCTCTGATCCTATGGATCAACATCGAATTGACTGTAATCTAGAGGTCTAGACATAAATAAACACCATGGTAACATGAGAGAAATAGCTTGACACAGGCATTGACTTCCTGGTGCCTTTCGAAATGTGGAATCTTCATTACGTTTAACAGGGTGGACTGCGTGAGGTTCATTGTCCATGGTTGAGGGATTATCTTTGAGTTCTTTCCTTTTGTCTTGGTCAGGTACTTATACAAGGTGAGCATACTATAGTTTTTTCGATCTTCAAGGTTTAAGTCATTAAACTTCAATGTTGCGATCTTGTCCTATTGTGATCGAGCTGCACATATCCCCTTCGGGAGGCACAAAGTAATCATGAAGTACTCGAAATTTCTTGGCATGCTATCTCGACTCACTACCCCAGCCAGAGGTGGGATGTAATCTGACAGTATGTATGGGATCATCCTTGCATCAGTTAAGTCGTCCCTGTGCTTGGTTCTCTTCTTTGTTGTCAGTTGGGATGGCCCTGATCCATGACCAGTCGACGAAGAGGCTTGCACTCCTCTCGTTGATGATGCTTGTATACCTGTAGACATCGACATTACTCTTTCGGTCATGAGGTCAATGAGAAATTCCTTGAAAATCTTCTCTGCAACGTTGAACTCGTCCGACATACATGCTCGGGGTTGAAAATATCAGGTTCGTAGAGAAATCTCTCAATGCAGTGGGATAGATGGAAAGAGTGCGATGATCGTTGTGCGAGAATAAAATAATCTGTGAGCTCAAATTCATGGTTAGAAAAAGTGTTCTTGGTGCATGGCACAACAGGATAAATAGATAACTTAGCAATGGATCTCTCCAATGGACGAAAAGACTTCATTAACTCAATTATGTCTGTTACGGCGCAATCCCAATGGTCTAGTGGCAAGTTGTCTAACCATAAATGCCTTTCTTCCCATTTGGGTTTTCGTTCTAACGGTTATACTCTCTCTAACGACTATATTTCTTCGCCATGTGACATTGTTCTGATATCCCGGTGAAGTTCCAATTTTGAAAATTTCCCTTCTGCGAAGTTCTTTCTAGAACTTTCTGTAACTTTTCAATCTTAGCTCTCTTCTTACCTATTTTTCTAGCCTTCTTTCCAGTGAGCTTCATCTCAGGATTCCTTTTTCCATTCTAGTTCTTATCTTGTTTCGGCAGAGTAACTTCGTGTTGTTGATATTCTTTCCTAAAATTTAAGGGTAATATTTCTTCCTTATCTGGGGTAGGTACTTTAGTCTTCTGTGGGTCTTCTAGTGTTCTTCCAGCTTCGACATTCAAGTCTTTGGTTTTAAATAGCCTTTCTTGGTTCTCTTGTTCTCCAATAAAGTGTGCGATCCTCCTAGCCATGAAATATTTTAACTCTTTCTTCTTCTCTTCTAATATTTCTTCTCTTTCCTTCTTTAACTTCAAATTATTTCTCTGTCAAAGTTCCATGAGCACTCATAGATATCCTGGTAAGTCTTCCACATAGGGTTATCATCTTTCCTCTGAATAATCCTATTCCTCCTAATAAAGGAATCACAACAGTCTTTCCTAGAATTTTCCAAGTTCTTTCAATCATGATATTCACATGTGCTTCTTGAATAGGTTACATGCACTAAGCCTCAAAAACCCTACTCTGCATAGGATAGGATATCTATGCATCTTGCTAGATCCTCCTTCCATGAGTATATCTAAGCACGCAACCTTCTACAGTCTCTTACAATGACTTGCACTTAGCTCTACAAGTCTCACATAGCATTCACAAAGAACTTACAATTCTTGATCACGTAGCTCCAACTCTAGCACTCAACCACTTGTCCTTCTATATCTTCACTACATCACCTAGCATCTATTTATACATACAAAATAGGCCTAAGCATGGGTAAACCCATGGGCTGACATTCCCATACCCGTTACATAATCCCAAATCCCAAAAAGGGTCCTAAAAGGGGCTAAGATCCCATGATCTCCTCTTTGTCTTGTGCTCCCTCTTTGATAGTCTGTCAAAGTCCCAAAAATAGGTCAATCATGACCAAGTATCCTCAAAACTTGGTCAAGGGCCAACAAGGAACCTACAGAAGAACCAACTTGCTGACAGTCCGGCATGGCTTTCTATTTAAGTGGTGAGACGAGGTTTTACCAATGAGCCCCTTCATTTATTAACTAAACCCTTGAGACTGGGATGAGGCTTAGTTCCTAGGGGGTGGCCACGCACTCCTCTTGGATTGGACACTATATGTTCACGTGATTGTGGGGCCATGAAAATCAGTTTGCACTCACACCACTTTTGGGTCCACAATCCACCACCTTCTGCCACATATCACTTTCGCCAAACCACAGTTTCGATTGCAGCCCATCACTGAGATTTTAAAATGTGCACACCTTATGACCCTGAAATTTGGCTTGACTATTGATCTTGCGATCTAAGATTAGGCCCTCTGATCAATGAATCATCTCTGGCACTTTTTAGATTGATGGATCATATCTTCCACTTCAAAATAACGACCAAGATTTTCTTCATGGATCGGCCTTCAGGAATTTCAATTCTCAAACTCCATTTGTCTTCTATTGATTTTATCTAGAGTGAAGGATCTAGCAACGCGTGGCTCCTATTGATCGACGACTTAGTTTCTCTTCGATTTTTGGGACTTCAAACCTTTGACAAACAACTTTAACAATATTTCAATCCCCTGATTCCCACGAACCGGTAATCTGATATTCTCAGGAATGTCTGTTGTTGAATCTGATCTCACCTTTTGCTTGCATTTCAATCCCGAAATGCACTACTCTAAATGATGTGATTTGACGTTTCTTTTGCTGGTCGTGAACTTGGACAACCTGTTGCCCTTGACAAATATATGTGATAACATTTGGCTCCACAGGGGATGGCATTCTCCCTGCGAGCTGCCAAGAACAAGCAGTTCCAGTCGCCTTATGCATTAGGCTATGGAGTCATGATAAAAAAACATCATGTTGGGGATTAGAGGCCAACAAGAAAACTATCCTAGAAACAAAAGAAAAATACATGGGCTCCAGGAGGAGCTTATTTATGTACATTCCTAGACTAATTTATTTTTACAAAGTGCTAGGTGAAAGAAAAATTCCACCATAGTCATTCAAGTAACTTCCTAACTGGAAGCTCTTTTACTTTATTAGTGATTGATAGAAGTTGATGAAATCATGACAGTAGGATGATTACATCCATCATATTTCCTCTAGATCGCAATGGTGGGATAAGAATTGGAGGCTTCAAATCATGGAGGAAAAACAATTCCATGTATTCCCCTATAGGCTCATAGAATGAGTGAGAAAATTTACTGGGTTGGTGGAAGAAAACATGATCTGTCCCATAGTTTTTCACACATGGCTGAATATCTCTAGAAAGCATAGGTGAGTGAATGGTTGATGCAGGTTGACTAATCCCATGTGATGGTTGCTCACTCATAGGCTTAGGGCATGATATAAATTGATCATTTGTCTCTCCCTCTTCTTTTTCATGGTTCTCCCAAGGGTCAGGGTCATAATCATCATAAACAAGACCCACGCGAAAACTCTTCTCTTGGTCTTCTACAGGCCCAGGATGACTGACTTCCACACAATTTTTTCCTTAAATGTATAAAGGAAAAGGTTATGTTGCATGCTCTTGGAAATACTTCATATCCAGATCAGAATATGATTCAAAGCTGTCATACACGTGCTGGTTGGTACCAGGTGATATCTGCTCATTTGTCTCCTCCTTTTCTCCTTCATGGTTTTCCCAAGGATCAGATTCACAATTATAATAAATAGGAACCATGGGAGAGCTCTTCTCTTCGTCATCTTCCCTAGGATATACATTGCAGGTTGTTTGTTCTTGGCTAGTATCCAAAATCACTTCTTTGTCATAAGTAGGGCTGCCAAGAACATATGTTTCGAGGACCGGGATATCCTCTGCATCTCCTTTATAAGAGAAACAAACAAACTTTGCATTCGACTCTAAAAAACTAGGAAAAAACAAAGAGGAATCTTTCCTAGATTTTGCTGCTATCTTTTCATCTATCTTAGCTTCATAGTTAGGAGAAAAATATTCCGCAAAATACACTTTCTCTTCGACATTGGGATATTCAGAAGAGACATGTTGATATTTATGAAATCTTAAAACAACGGAGACATCTGATATGATGCCAGACATTTCTATATTATTTCTATCATAATTAATATCATTCAACACCTCATGCTCTTCATGGAAAATTCTTTCTTCCACAATAACAACTTCATCATAAATATGGTATTTTTGATAAGGAAAATCTTTATAAAGTAAAGAAAACTCATCAAAACATATTTCATAAAGATACTCAGCTGAAAAATAATCTTTACAAAATGAATTGAAAACTGCATGAAAATGTGTCAAAGAGTTGATGCTTGCAATAGGAAGATATCGACAACAATCATGAGAAATCCCCTATAATGAATACTTGAAAAGATTAATTTGAACATCTTCATGCATGATATGAAGTCGATGAATAAAAACATGAAAGTTCAGCAAATGTTCAGGTGGTACTTCCCACTCTTCTCCTTGAAACTTAGGAAGGCTAATTTCCCATTCATCTCTACTAGGTGGTGGGTTAGGGAAACCAACTATTTTTGAAAAATCACAGAAAGAAAACCTCTGATCTAAGATCTTGTCCATTTCAAACTAGTGGAGTCTCCATCGGGTTCTTTAATCATGGAGTCACCAGACGAATGATGCATAGCCTGAAATTTTTTGGTCTTTGTTCACCATCAAAGACCACATCTGGTCATAATTGTTCTCCTAGAGAGATTTTCAATCTGGGACAATAGAAAAAACCCTTCCAATAAATATTTCCTACTCTTAAATAATCCTCTCTAGGTTAGCTGAAATAGTGGAGTCACCAGGTGCACAGTTTCAATCTTCAATGGTTCTGATATCTGATGCACCTTCAAAATCATAAGCTTCTTTGTCTTTCTGTCCCAGGGAAATGTCTTCAATTCGTTCCCTAGCAACGACGCCAAGAAATGTTAGCACCAGAAGTCACATATGCATTGTGGTAGAGGTATGCCCAATACCCATCAGTTTATATGTCATGGTTGGTTTTAAAGAGGTCAAATGGGCGTAGAATCAATGATAATAATGTTCTAACTCAGAAATTTGGACTAGCATGCACAAGAATTTGAGGTTTGGAATCAACTTCAATTAGTAAGTTGGAGTAAGGGTGAATAGAGGGAAGACTTTGGTGAGGAGAGTGTAGAGGTATGTCGCAGACATCAAGTCTTCCAACAACCTAAGGAAAAAAAACTTAAGCACAATATCCTCTTGAATTCAAATCTCAAAGAAACTGAAAGAAATTATAACAACACTATAATCAAACATCGTCATAATACAGTTACAACAATTCATGTGAATCAATCATTCATGAACTCTCTCAGTATTAGAGGAAAATAAGATGGAGAAAGAAAGATGACTTAGATTAACCAAGATGTCTCAAAAACAAATACATAACCAGAGAAATAATGTTTTGCATAAAAATATTAAAATACCAAGGAACCTAGCTCAACCATTTCCCCTTTACAAAATATCAAAATGACTCCTATATACTCAAAACAATTTGCCACTAACAACAGAGGCATGCTCGAGTCTTTGCATTCAAGGATTTATGTCTACATGTTCTCTGGCATATTGCACATCCAGTCTTCTGTCAGATGCGAGCTTCTATCAAACACAAGCTTCTATCAGACACAATCGTGTTTTAGTAGGAACCTGCAGAAGATTTGACTTGCTGACAGTCTAGCCTAGCTTTCTATTTAAGTGGTTAGACGAGGTTTTACCAACCAACCCCTTCATTTATTAACTAAACCCTCGATATTGGAATGAGGCTTAGTGCCTAGGGGGCGGCCACGCACTGCTCTCAGATTGGACACTATATGAGCACGTGATTGTGGGGTCGTCAAAAGAGGTTTGAACTCACACTGCTTTTGGGCCCGCAATCCACCGCCTTCTATCACATATCACTTTCTCCAAACCACAGTTTTGATTGTGGCCCAACCCTGATATTTTAAAACGTTTGCACCTTCCAACCCCACAATTTGGTGTAATATACCAAATATAAAAAGTATGCAAAATAGAAATAAAATGCTAGAAATGGTAGAATAACAACAATATAACCAGAAAAATCACCACAATAACACTGAAATGATATAAGAATAACAATAGAAATAGCACTTTGGTTTTGAAAGCAATGTTCACGGGCCTCTTCGAGGGGGAAACTATAGTGTCCCCAAGGCCGAGCCCTGTTGTAAATTATGTTCTGAAAGGAATTGTAATTATGTTTTATAGGCTGGTGAGCCAAGTTTTTATACGCTGGTGGCTTATGTGTTTGTTAGTCCAGGGAGCCTAAGTGTCGAAGGCCAGGAGCCTGCTATTGTATATGAAATCATGCAGAAAAATTAATAAAATATAAACATCACCATGTGAAGACCGACCATGATGAATGAGTGAAGGGGGACTAAGCATCGATAGAGTCGGCAAGGAATTAGGGTTGGAAAGTGGGAAAAAGGGGCTAAGTGTTTAGCCTAGGGGGCTTAAGCCTGGGAATAATATTTTATTATTATTCCAAAAGATATGTGCATGATATGTTTTATCCTAAGTCCTTTTGGAAGGACATGTGATTTTCCAAATGGTGGGAGGAACGTGTGCTTATGGAACACATGCAGTTCCATGGGTGACAAGTGTCAACCCTAGTGCATGCGAATAAAATGGCCAGGGTGGATCGTGAGGGGGGTTCATTCCTCCATTCGATCAAACTGCCTAAGCGTGTACGGGCTCTGAGAAGTATGACTGACCAGAGTTCTATAGAGAACCTTTGTGCATCCCTGTAATCCAAAAAGTTTGTGTCTGGTCCTGAGAAAACATGTGTATACCTTCGCACTGAACCAGAAGCCTGTGTTGATTTCGGGAAAAATTTTGTGTTTGTTTTAGAAAGCCAGTACACCCTTTCTCTGTTCTAAACCGTAGAGTCTAAATCGAACCCTACGTGGACAACTCATCATGCATCCCTAAGAATCCAGAGTGTGATTCTATTCCATGTTGCTAGATTGAGAAAACAGAAGTGTCCCATCCCTGCTAAGCCTGGTTATTCTATTGCACCTGTCTGGAGTTGCCCTGGGGTGTTCGAGTCTGGATTCCCGTTGATTGTGGTGGATGTGTAATGTTTGATCCTATGTGGCTTGTTGTCCGGTTTGTAAAAAACTCTCTCTAGGTGAGAGAGGTGGTTGAAGTTGGAAGAACGGGTTGTTGAGCCTATGAGCGACTCCCTCCAGGTGAGAGAGTGCACAGAGGAAGGAGAGGAATCTTGAAATAAACCCTGTAGCTTCCACAGAGCCTGGAGACTTCCGGTCTGACCTGTTGCTATAACCCAAGGCAAGGGAGGTTAGTAGCCGAAGGACTATCCAGGTGACAGAGAAGGTGTATACTCCTGGGGTGGAACAGGCATGTGGGGAAAGAGGGTCTGTGGGCAGTGAGTGTGGGTGGTTCCTGGGAGAGAATTCCTTCTTGTGGTTGTGTGTTGTTTTCTCTGTAACCTCAGCCTAGCCTAGGATTCCTTGTCTCGGGGTGGAGCTTAGTCCCAGATCGGGGGTGACCCACTGCTGAGCTTGATGAGTAGTGCGGTCTAAGGCTAGGAGGTTTGTGGAAGGCCTGCATTTGGTTGGTGGAACTGCCATTGTTTCAAAGATAAGTACCTGTTTATGCTTTAATGATGTTTTGCATGACTATGTTGCTTATGTTATCATGAATTTTGCTATGTATATGAATTAATATTAAATAGTATTGATTATTGATTATGGCAGTAATTCGTATGAATACTCTGTGTAGAATGTGTTTATTTGTTTAAATGCATGTCATTAATTGTGAGTGCGAATGTTGTTATTCCACGTAGTAACACCTACATAGTATAGTGAGCGAAAGGGGTGCTACATAAACCTCCAGTTGAGCAGAGATCTATTACAATAATACCCAAGCTAGGGTTCTCATACCCTTGACTCCTATTTATACTAAATATGTCTATCAAAAGAAGCATCTAGAGGAAGATCCTTCTAGAAGTAGAATCTTCTATTAGGTATTCTTACATTCGACTTATTCTATTTTATTGCAAGGCCTTATTAATATTGACCTTTATTACATCTTAATATATTGTTCTACCTATGTGTGGGTTAGGACCCTAACATGTCCTCCCCCTTAAAAACAACCTTGTCCTCAAGGCTTGAGATGTGTAAATTGCTGCAGAATGGTAGTTGGTTCCCAAGTGGCATCTGCTAGAGTTGTATATTTCCACTTGACTAACACTTCCTTGATGGTTCTCTGATACATGCGAAGATCACACTGGTCCAAAACTGCTTATGGATGTAGCCAAATGGATCCTTCTTCGGCTAACTCAGGAAGGTTGGTTTGAATTTGACACTTAGTTCCAATCACCTTCTTTAATCATGAAACATGAAAAACAGGATGTAGCTTCGAATGACTAGGCAAAGCTAACTAATAGGCCACCTGTCCCACATGCTTGAGAATGGTATAAGGACCATAAAATTTGGGCACTATATTCTGACAATGCTCGGCCTTGAGGGAATTTTGCTTGTAAGGTTGCAGTCGAAGAAACACCTGATCCCCTTATGCAAATTGACATTCAAAGCGACCTTGATCTACTTGTTGCTTCATGTGATTCTATGCCATGACAAAATTCTCTTTGAGGGTACGGAGAATAGCCTCTCGAATTGTAAGTGTTTGGTCAACCGCCTGGACCTTCAAGACACCTGGTAGGTATGAGAGAATTGAAGGTGGATTCTATCCATATACCACTTCAAAAGGAGTCATGCATGTAGCTGTATGGTATCAAGTATTGTACCACAATTCAACTAGGGGTAACCATTGAGCCCACTGATTTTTCTTTTCCGAGGCAAAACACCTCAAATATGTTTCCAAACACTTGTTGACAACTTCCATTTGACCATCAGTCTGGGGATGATAAGTTGTTATGAGATGCAATTGGGTGCCTTGTATCTTGAACAGTTCTTGCCAAAAATTGATTGTGAAAGTTGCGTCGCGATCAGAAACAATAGAGTGCGGCATGCCATGAAGCTTGAAGACCTGATCCATGAAAATGTGAGCCATCGTGGATGTTGTAAATGGGTGTTGAAGAGAGCAGAAATGAGCATACTTGGAAAGGTGATCAACAACCACCATGATGATTGATTTATTTCCCAATTTGGGTAAGCCTGTAATAAAATCCATAGATATATCCCTCCAAATAGCAGGTGGAATCGGAAGCGGTTGTAGTGTTCTTGGAGATTTGACTATTTCTCCCTTGTTGTGTTGACACACATCACATTTAGTGACAAAATTACAAATGTCATGTTTCATACCATCCCGGGAAAAAGAACGTTTGACCCTATCATAGGTTTTGGTGAACCCTAAGTTCCCTGTTGTGGGTGTAGCATGAAGCTCAGAAAGTACCGTGGATTTAATCTTTGATTTTTTACTTAAATACAAATGACCTTTGTATTGAAGCTCATCATGGAGACAAGAGTACCTTGGGGAAACTAGAGTATTGGACTGCAATTGTTGGATCAAATGCAAACTTTTGGGATCTTGTAGCCATTCCTGGTGAATGACTTGGAGCCAATCTGATACAATGAAGGAAAGAGAAAAAAGGGATCCTTCATCTTCATATTTTCAGGAAAGTGCATCTGCAACCACATTGTCTTTACCTTTCTTGTAAATGATCTCATAATCATATCCAAAGAGTTTAGTCACCCATTTTTGTTGCTCCGGGGAGGAAATGCGTTCTTCCAAAAAATACTTGAGGCTTTGATGGTCTGTCTTAATTTGGAAGCATTGCCCCAATAGATAAGGGTGCCACAGATCAACGACATGCAAAATAGTGAACATTTCCTTTTCATATATTGATTTTCCTAGATTTCTTTCAGATAGTTTCTTGTTGGTAAAGGCCAAAGGTCGACCCTCTTGCATAAGGACAACACCAATTCCTTTCCCTGAAGCATCACATTCCAAGACAAAGGTCTTTGTGAAATTAGGAAGGTCCAGGATTGGAGTGGTGAACATGGCCATCTTCAAGGTTTGAAAAGATTGAGAAGCCACTGGGGTCCAAGTGAAAGAGTTATTGTTTAGGAGAGTAGTGAGAGGTGTTGCAATCTTTCCATAATTCTTAACAAACTTGCGGTAATAACCTATTAAGCCCAGAAATCCACGCAAGATTTTGAGAGTCTTTGGGTGAGTCTAGTCTTGCATAGCTTCAATATTTTTAGGATCCACCCTGATGTCATCCTTGCCAAACAAATGACCCAAGTACTCTACTTCTGAGGCACCAAAAGCACATTTAGACTGTTTCGGGAAAATTTGGTGCTGAGAGAGTAGATGGAGAACTCGATCCACATGAGCAAGATGTTCTGTCCAGGTTTTTCTATAGATGAGGATATCATCAAGGAAAACTAAGACAAAATGATGTAGAAAAGGAAGAAAGACATGATTCATGAGGCTTTGGAAGGTGGAGGGGGAATTACACAAGACAAAGGGCATGACCAAAAACTCATAGTGGCCCTCATGAGTTCTAAAGGTAGTCTTGGGAATTTATGCCTTTTTCATACATATCTGGTGGTAGCCCGAATGAAGATCGAGTTTAGTAAATAATTGGGTGCCACTCACTTCATCTAGGAGGTCATCAATGACAGGAATGGGAAATTTTTCTTTAATGGTAATTTTGTTGAGGGCACGGAAGTCAGAACACATTTGCCAAGAACCTTCTTTCTTTAGGACCATGACCACCAAAGAAGAGTAGGGGATCATACTAGGGAGGATAATGGTTTCATTAAGGAGTTCCTGGACCATTTTCGCAATTTAATTTTTTTTGGAAAATGGGTGATGATATAGATGGATATTGGGAGGAAGGCTTTCGAGTACAAGGGTAATGGAATTTTCATGAACACCATGGGAAGGAGGGAGTCCCTAGAGAGTGAAAAAGACCACTTGATGTTTAGAAAGGATGGCTTGGAGAGCTTGTGGCACCGAGGGTGTCTCTGTTGCTTGCATGGCATGGAGTTGGGAAATAATACTAGAATGACCTTTTTTGAGCATCTTTTCCATGCGATGGGAACTAATGATATCAAGTGAACTGGTGGTGATGCCTTGAAACTTATATTGGTGGCCCTCCTGGTCAAATTGCAAGGTTAATTCCTTTAAATCCATGAGAATGGGACCCAAAGTCCTTAGCCATTCTGTACCCAACACAATGTCACAACCACCCATGTCGAGAGAAAACATATGAGATTTTACGTGGTAGTCACCAATTTGGAGACACAAATTTTCACAAGGCCCTCCACATTTCATGGAGTCACCATTGGCAATCATGATTTGGAAATTATTGACGGCATGGATGTAGCAATGAGTTTCTTGGGCAATGCGGCGATGAATAAAATTATGGGTGCTTCCACTATAAACTAGAATGATGACCTTCCGATGCTCGATGTAACCGATTAGCTTGAGGGTTTGGGGAGCGGAGAATCTAGTGAGAGCATTGACGGAAATGACCAGTTGTACTTTAGGAGGGTCTGAGGGAGGTGTTATGTCAATGGTTTCAGGTGACTCAGACACAAGGGGATTTTAAGCATCCTCTTCCAAAATATCCTCAGATATGGCCATAAAAAGATTTTTTTCCTTACACTTGTGGCCCAGGAAATATTTTTCATCACAATTATAACAAATTCCTTTGAGTTGGCATTCATCCATTTTAGCCCTGGTCAATTTTTGGATCTTTAGTGGAGCAGAGGGAGTACTGGGATTTACTAGTTTAGGGCGAGGGATAAAGGTGGGTTTTCGGTTTTGAGAAGATACAAGCTGTTGTGCTTCTTTAGCTGTTTTAGTAGCCTACACCCAAATCTAAGGATGAGCCATGAGGACATGGGCCCGAATCCCATCCTTGAGGCCACTAATAAAACACTCTCGAAAAAAGGCATCAGACATGCCCTCTGTTCGAAAAGCTAGGCGCTCAAAGGCAGTTATAAAGTCTTCCACTATTATTGATTGTTTCAACATTTTCAAATGGCCCAAATGGTTGGTGTCAGTGTCAAAGTGTTCATAAAGCTCTGCCACAAAGTGTTTCCAAGAAATATACCCTTGACGGAGAGTTTTTCTCCATTGCCACCATTTCCAATGTTCTTGATCTAGATGGAGAACACCATACCGGAGTTTGGCCAAGTCATCTGTAATGTCATATAAAGAAAATAATGTTCCATTTGGGTTACCCAACCAGTGGGGTCTAAGCCATCAAATTTGGTCACATCCACTCGTGGAAGGCGTAGGTCACGTTGAAAATGATGGTGCTGAAAGTTATGAGAATGAGAGGAATGTTCACCTTCAGTATGTGGGGGTGAGTCAGAGGAAGGGTTATCTATAGGAATATGAAGCTTGGTGTAGAATGATGAAAAGACAGATTCAAGTTGGGTGGTCAAGTCTTGTTTGATTTCCTCCATTGAGGACTGCATGGTTGTATAGATGGTGGAAACATTGGCACTGAGTTGTTTCACTTCTTGTTGGGTCTCGATGAGACTAGATTGCAAGGTATTGAAGCGAGCTTCCAAGTCTTGGATGCGGGTATGGTCCATGAGGACGAGGGAACCGAAAAGGGGCAGGTGGGGTAAAATTTTTTGCCAAAAAATGATGTATGAATGTGATAATGGAGAAGAGATGAATCCAATGGAATAGGTCTCAAATAATGGTGAAAAAATTTCTAGACTTTTTTTTTTTTTTT
>ML777257.1:2398951-2422131 GCA_009831015.1 Picea engelmannii
GCAGTGATGAAATGCCCAAATGCTTAACCAACAAGAAAAGTGTAGTTACTTGGCAACTCGAACACAGTTGTATGACAATAGATCTTGTGTGTTTTAATTTTTTTATGTTTCCGTCCCCAAGGATTAGGTATTCAAGGGTTCTACAGACAAGGGTTTGGCCTGTCCTATAGCTCTCTGATATATGTACAGGTTCCAAAAATAGTACTCGACCCAATATCTCAGGGAACTAACTAAGGAGGATAGCCCGTACCCTTAGCCATACTACTCGACTACCCAGGTACTAGAGAGTATCTTCCCGAGTTTTGTTCTTGGTGGCACCATAGTAGTCAGGTGGCCGATTAGTTTATCTAAAGAGGGCTTTGGGAAATCTAGGCCGATCCATACATAGGTGTTGTCTGATGCGCTACCACTCGAAGGGGTACCAACAAGGGTTATAAGGGTGGCCAACAGATGTGCACTTAAGAACCACTTGTATTTCCTGCATGTATGAATCCCTCAGCCACAGGTTTATGCGCGTAATGACAGATCCTTGTGGCTTAAAGACATCGGAATACATCTCTACCCTGAAGAAAAAAAATTACCCACAATTTCTACCAAGGAAAGTGCTTCAATACCACTTATAATATACCAGATATAAAAAGTATGCAGAACAAAAATAAAATGCTAGAAATGGCAGAATAAAAACAATATAACCAGAACAATCACCACAATAGCACTGAAATGATATAAGAATAACAAAAAAAATAGCACTTTGATTCTGAAAAAAATGTTCACGGGCCTCTTCGAGGGGGCAACCTCTAGTTGAGCAGAGCTCTATTACAATAATATCCAAGCTAGGGTTCTCATACCCTCGACTCCTATTTATAGTAAATATGTTTATCAAAAGAAGCATCTAAAGGAACATCCTTCTAGAAGCGAAAGCTTCTATTAGGTCTTCTTACATTCGACTTATTTTATTTTATTGCAAGGCCTTATTAATATTGACCTTTATTACATCAAAATATATTGTTCTACCCATGTGCAGGTTAGGACCCTAACATTTGGTGTGACCGTTGATCTTGCGATCTAAGATTAGGCCCTCTTATAAATGGCTCATCTCTGGTTCCTTTTATATTGATGGATCAGATCTTCCCCTTCAAAACCATGATCGAGATTTGTTTTATGGATTGGCCTTCAAGAATTTCAATTCTCAAACTCCATTTGTCTTCTATTTCTTTTATCTAGATCGAAGGATCTGGCGACGTGTGGCTCCTATTGATTGATGGCTCAGGTTCTCTTTGGGTTTCAGGACTTCAGACCTTTGACAAACAACTTTAACAATATTTTGAACCCCCTATTCTCGAGAATCGCTAATCTGATATTCTCAGGAATGTCCACCACTGAAGCTAATCTCGCCTTTTGCTTGCATTTCGAGGCCGAAATGGATTGCTCTGAATGTTGCGATTTGACGTTTCTTGTGCAGGCCACAAAATTGGACAACCTGTTTCCCTTGACAACTATATGTGATAGCATATCCTCCTCCTTATTTATCTAGGGTGGGTGTTGCACCACCAAAACCAAACTACAATGATGGAAGGGTTTTGCTAAACCCTAATGAAACAATTTCTCCAAGAGCACCGTCCAAGTAATCAATCAAATCATAATGCCAAAGAGAAGTGTTACCCCTCTATTTATCATTTCTCTAGGCCTCCTAGATATTCCCCTTTTTTACCAAATCAAACCCTCACTTTATTTTCCCTCCTTTCATTTAAATGTAATTGATTATTTTTATTTAATGTCACATTATGATTTGTCATTCTTTAACCTAGTGACACGAAATAACCTACTTTACTTCCTTGTCCTTTTTTACTATAGCCTACGGGAGTCATATTGACTATTAATTCACCTCTTTTATGATCAATTGGAAGGGGACATTACAGAAGGATCCTCCACATTGATGCATTTGTACCTCACAATTACAATGGATAGGTCCTGGGATAATGGCAATTACACCTTCACGTAGGTTGTCTATAGTATCATGCAACATTATTTTAATGATTTAGATTTATGAGAGGAACAAAACGAAACCACATATTTATGATATTAAAATAGAGACACAATGAAAAATAGCATAGATACAGTAAAACTTGGCTTATATTAAATAAGAAACATCCTGAAACTGTAAAATGCAGACTGAAAACAAGCTTGCTAGAATGGTGGCATGTTATCTCTGAGAAGAGATGTGAAAGCTATGCTCATTCACGAGAAAATGAGTACAATGATGCTCTGAAGGCATTTTTACAATAAACTTGAATTCCAAAACCTTCGACATCCAAAAACCTAACCCTAGGAAATGAAGCACCAAAAGTCATGTGGGCCCTGTTGGGGTAAGTTAGTACATCAAATTCTCGGGCTCATAATTTTTGCATCCGATCTTCGTTTAGGGTGCACGATAGCTCGTTGGAAAGGTATTGAAAAAGAGATTCATTTAGGTGGCTCATTCAGAGACAGTGGTTATCATTAAGGAGCCTAATCATGAAAAATCATCATTTAGGCCCTCAAAATGGCCCCGAAAGTTCAGGAACCGACAAATTGCTAAAAATAGTAAGTTGCTAAAAAAATGTTTTGAGCCATTTGGACAATGTGGGTGGCCACCAATATCCTCCTGGATCAATTTTCCCCCCTTAGGAAGAAATGGTATCCATTGCATTTAGTTCCCCCATCAGATGAGGAAATTTATGTTGAATTTGGCCGTGGGTGAGCCACTTGACTTGGTGCAAGAGCTGCCCTGCTTTAACAACCCAATAAAGTTGGATCCTCTATTGGTGAGTGCCCTTGACCCATGTTTCCATGATATGATCAATTTATGTATGTTCCATGCAGTCATGGTTGAGCTCTATTGGTGTCAATTATTCTGCTATCTCCAAGGTGTCCAATAATGGTGGAAAATCAGGTCGAAGGAGGTCCACATTGAATAAGGCCTGTAGTACTATGATATGTCTTCTCTAAAACACCATAGTTCTAACCAAAATTGGATGTTCCAAGTAAAATTTATGGTATCTTTACCAAACCTTTCTTATTTTTAGCCTTTTCTAAAGAGAAAACTTTCACAAAATACAACACCTCCAATTTATTTGGTTTGGTTATGAAATTTTTACTTGAAATAATATGACTTCTTATTTATCCATTTCAACTGATGTCACTAAATTTGGATCCTCATTGAATAAGATATGACTATTTTACCCAAAACACTTGTTTGAGACTAGTTATAGGACTAGTCAAATAACCCTACCTTCCATAGACTATATCTTAGAAATTGAAATGATCCAAAGTGTTATCACATGAAGTTTTTAAGGGTCACATGTAGTTGTTATGGGTCAATTAATCCTTAGATTTTTTATTTTTTATCCCTAGTCTTGTTTAAGTTTTACTTTTGATCTCCTCCTTATGGTTTTCTTAGGTCTTCGCACAAATAAGTTATGGTTGATGTTGGCCCATATCTTTGGTTTATGTCTTCATCCCATCACAAGATTATATGTCATCACCATCACCCTCATGTTACCACTTCCACTATGCACCTAAACCCATACACTTTGTCCCTCTACCTGTTAGAAGGTCAAATCAAATTAGTTTTAGTACGCTTCCATCTCATCAGGAGATTTCGTGGCGCATCTTGAGTGAATATTCCCTCATTACCATTATTGCACCTATGAGGCTTATTTCAACCGATCTCATTTTTTTCAACATCCATAATTTAAAGAAAATAATTTGGGATTTAGTCATTTAAGGTTGTCCAACTATTTTCTCAAATATTTCAAATTTGCTTCTAGTTTGGCACTGCATAAACTCCTAAGTTCGGACAGGCACTGCGAAATCCACTGCAAATTAGATGGTAGAGGGGAATTAGAGGTTAGAGATATTGCAGGTGGTTTTATACAATATAAAGCATATCTATTGTTAAGCCATGGTGTGCAGAAACTCGTTGAATTTTTATAGCTCTATTGAATATCAGATTAAGGCTATGCTTGTGTTTCCCCTCCTAGGTGCTGTGAATTGAGGATCCACATTACCAACCTGACCCTTTTACCTTTGCTATCACCAATTCTCAGCTAGGTGCAGTATTTTTAGCTTCTTTTACTATAATTGAGCCAATATTGATGTCAAATCCATTGCACCTATCTCTTTCTTGGCCCTTATTATTTATGCTACAAAATGTGCTACAAATTATGTTGCAAATCCCTTGTTTGGCATTGCAAACCTGTACATTAAACTCAACATTGTTATCCTCTGATCATATAACCTGCACCAGCTCTTTCCCTTTACAGTTTCAATATTTATTTAAAATATAAATTCTCTCTACAATGAAAATTTTAAGAGCCTTTCTTATTAAAATGGTGATGCCCTTGCAAATGATGATGAAGTGACTGAAAGAATCTAAATTTTGAAGGTGATCATCCTTCCATTTTGAATTTTTGTGGAAACTATCATGCTTACACCCTATATGGAGGAATCTACATGCTTATACACCTTTGGCTAAAGTCTTTAGTTATTTTGGGCTCAAACTAGACAAATTGGACAACTATTGGACATTTCGTAGCACGTGGCACTACAAAATGATCTACACAGACAGGCACTATGGAATGCGCTACAAAATTTCTAGTAGCATATATTGTTGCATATTTGATCATAAAACCAAAACGGCAAAGTGGGTTTCTCTAAAAATTTTTATGGAGGAAGATGATATGCTTGTTGACTTGTTGACAAAATTTCAGCCTGACCCAATTTGGAATTTGAGAGAAACAATTAAAACACCAGTGCGATGCAAAATGTGCTGCAAATTCTCTGTTTTGCATAGATGATTGGATATTCTCCTTGTTTGGAGGTTGCCACCTATCAAGGAGGGTTCAAATGACTTATCATGGATCAGTTAGATGTCAAGGGACAACTGCACCTAAGTTTTAGCTCCCTTAAAGACCTCATGCAATTAGTTGGAAACAATTTGTTAATGACTTCCAACAATTTCTTGAAAATTAACAGTTTGTTGGATTTTTGTCTATTTGACTATTGCCACCTAGCTCTAAGGCCTAGAATCCAATGGAAGAGATGGGATTCGACCTCCTAAGGACATTTTGATGCTATTTTATATTTAAGAGAGGAGGGATATCTTGGAGAAGGGTTGGATTCATAAGCCAAGAGAGGTTAGAGAGAGTAGGAGCAGTCAATTTCCTTGTGTGTGTTCATTTGTAAGCCCGAGGGCATTTTATGTTTGTAATATTTACTGCTATTGAAGATTCATGGGAGCTGTGATTTTCAGATTTTAATTCTTGTGTTTTGTATATCTTCTTATTTGAATATATTTTAGATTTGAGGATCAAAGGCTGCCAATGATTTGTTGATCCCTAAGCAGCAAAGGATCTGTTGTAATGTTTCCCATCCGTTATTGTTTTATTCAAGTATTTTTTTTTATTAAACTGAGAGGATCTTTGTTTAGCGAACATTCTATATTATGTTTTCCTTCTTCATTCTTCCATCTATCAACATATAATCTTGTTTTCTGTTAACCATATTTAGTGCCTTCGATGAGTAGAATGTTTATGACTCCATTTCCCATTGGTGTAGCCTATTGATCTGTAGTTTGTTTCCCTCTCCCTTTCTTTCTCCATCTTGATGATCCACCTATTCAAACCAAAACTTATATTTTACATTTTGATGGGTACTAGGATTATCCTCTAGTAGTATGAGGGTGAATCTCAGTGCTAACACAAAGTATGAAATGTTTACAAAGAAAAATTCACTATGTTTTCTCAATATCCTAAAAATTTGATAGTTTGAAACATCACTACGAAAAAGTTATAGTGAAATTCCAAAAATCACTCATTTAAGACTAATTTCAAGGCTAGTAAAAATCCATAACTTCCATGGGTTGTATCTCAGAAAGTAAAATGAGCTCGAACCTGAAATTTCTACCATGATTACTTCTCTATCTTTTTTCAATACGTTCAAAATTTTACAGTCTGAAACATCACAAAAAAAAGTTATAGAAAAACTTTCAAGATGACTTGCTTGAAGCAACAAAACCTTAGGATTGATGCTCTAATTCTAAATGTTATGTACCAAATGATTCAAATATCATAATAAAATAGATGTACACACCATGTACAATAATGTGAGTATGGAGAAAAACTCTAATATATATAAGAGATATGAGTTACACAATAAATCATTAAAGAATAGGAGAACCTCCTCCACATACCCAAATATATTCATACATCAGAATCCACATGTCCTCAATAATAAATACATGATCTCTATATACACCTATTCACACCTACACATGAGGCCCCTTTACTATTATTCCGACCCTAATACCTATACCTTTACACATTAAATGTACATTTATCCCCATATATGACCCCCCTTGGGGTCATATCATATACATTTAACCACATAAATGCCCCCTGTTGGGTCATAACATATACTTTAATTTTGTCAACATTACATTTGCTTAGTCATTTTTTGCATATATAAGAAAGAAACAATTGATCCAAACAACCCAAAAGAGAACATGTGTGTGCCAACTTATCATCCCAATAAAAATAAAATAGACTTGATCCAACTCTACATCCCTAAATGAACGATTAAAAATGGAGTTCCATTTATTCTGCCTCCTACCCGTCCACATATTCATAGAAACCAAGAGCTCTAACAGGAAGGGACAACGCCTCTTTCAACAAGGAATAAATTTTGACATTTAGCTCCATGTAAATATGGTTGAAAGAAATCAATTTGAAGGATTTAATTGACTACCATAACTCTTGAAGAAAAGAGAAAAGTCGCATGTCGGAAACCCAGACTTTGTTGTTGGCCCAATCAATTACAAGTTTGGAATCATCTAGCACTTGAATTTTTTTAATCCCTTTCTTTGAAGCTACCTCAAGAAAATTCCACAACACAATAAACTTTTCCATATTGTTTGTGCCCCTGCCTGGAGAATACCTAATATGAATGTAATGATTTCAACTCACAAAGAGAACCAAAACAACCCCACAATAAGGGGGATGGCCCTTGCTTGCACGATCAAAAAATCCCCATGGGGTTTTGAATTCCATATCTGGCATGGTCATCACCTTTAGATTTTTTTGTTTTAAGTTATATCATAAATTCCTTCATGTTAAGAACCAAATATCAAGATATCATATAAAAACCTCAGATTAAGTACTTATTGCCTTGAAAAAGAGAGAATTTCATATAATAAGCCTCTTCGAGGGGGAAACCTCGTTATACACCACATACATTTCCAAATATAAGATGATTCCAAATGAAAAGGTCTCCTTGGTATATATAGGAGACTAGAAGGTACAATTACAACTAATGGAACCAAGAAAACATAATTAAAATAACATTACTAATGTAATATGCCCCAAGTAAGGGGAAATGTGCCATTATTTAGGGCTTAACATGCCCCTCCCCTTCAGAAGTAATTATGGATGCTTCTGTATAAAAGACTCATCTTCCCAAGTGGAATCTTCAGCGGGTAGTTTCCTCCACTTAATGAGATACTCTAAAATGGATCTATTCCTCATTTGGAGAATTCTTGTGTCAGTGATAGCTTCAGGCTCCAATATGATTTTTCCTTCCTCACCAATTTCTGGAAATACAGTTTGAACTGGGATCTTGTCATCTATAACCTTCTTTAAGAATGAAACATGGAAAACTGGGTGTACTCGTGCATATGCATGTAACTCCAATTTGTATGCCATCATAACAATATTTTGCAACACCTTATATGGGCCATAGTACTTTGGTGATAATTTATTATCCTTCTTGGCTTGCTTGAGGGACATCTGTTTGTATGGTTGTAGTCTTAAAAACACCCAATCCCCTACTTCAATTTTTTTTTCACTATGATGTTGATTGTCTTGTAGTTTCATGTGATTATGTGCCACAGTCAAGTTATCCTTTAATATTTGGAGAACTTGTCATTGATGCTCGATGTGATCTTCCATTGCTTGAACCTTATATTTTTAGTTTAGAGAAGAAGTGATGGAAGAAGAGTGGTATCCATAGAAAGCCATAAATGGTGTCATTTTTGTTTCAGTATGAAAGGAAGTGTTATACCGCCATTATGCCAAGGGTAACCATTTGAACCATTGTGTTTGTTTATTAGAGACAAAGTAACGAAGTTAGCATTCCATACATTTTTTCACTATCTTAGGGGTGTTAATTGTTTCCACCTTATTTTTTTGGCAAACTAAACATTCTTCCACAAGCCTTTGAACATCAGTTTTAAGGACATCCCAAAAAAATCCTTCTTGACCCTATGGTAGGTTTTCAAAAATCCCAAGTGCCCTCCTATTGGAGAGGTGAGAAATTCCAATAGTACCTTTTGTTTGAGTTGGGATATCCTACATAAATATAAGTGATCCTTGTACCATAGTGAATCATTTTTCCATGTAAATGTATTTGATGCACTGGAATCATGCTACAACCTTTGAATGAGAGTCCACATGTTTTTGTCATTATTCCATTCATCCCTCACTTCTATTATCCAATCGGGTTGGATGAATGAGATAGCACAGAGAAAGGCCTCAACATCTTCATCCTTTCTTGAGAGTGCATCTGCCACAACATTTTGCTTCCGTTTTTTTATAGATGATTTCAAAATCATAACTCGATATCTTGGTCACCCATTTTTGTTTTTCTTCTGAAGATAAACTTTGTTCCAAGAAGTATTTAAGACTATCATGATCTGTTTTGACCTTGAATTTCCTCCCTATTAGGTAAGGGATCCATTTCTTCAATGCATGTAGTATTTCCATCATTTTATTCTCATAAATGGGCTTGTGTAAGTCCTTTCCATTGAGTGGTCAAATTTCAAAAGCAAGGGGCCTTCCTTCTTGCATTAGAATAGCACCAATGCCATTTCTTGAGGCATCACATTCCACAATAAAGGCTTTTGTGAAGTATGGTGTGGTCAAGACATGATCTTTGCACATTGCCTCTTTAAGTTGCTCAAAATATTTAGTTTCCTCTGGAGTCCATGAAAATGCATCCTTCTTAGTTCATGTCATTAAAGGTGATTATATTCTTCCATAGTTCCGAAAAAACTTGCGGTAGTAACCTATCAAACCCAAAAATCCTCTAATATTCTTCAATGTTTTGGGAATTGGCCAGTCCATCATAGCCTTAATGTTTTTAGGGTCTACCTTGACACCTTCATGAGATACAATATGACCCAAATACTCTACCTCCTTCAACCCAAAGAAACATTTGGATGGTTTGGTATATAGTTGTTTCTCCTTTAGTAGTTGTAGCACGTCGCACATGATCCTCCCAAGACTTGCTATAGATTAGTATATCATCAAAAAATACTAACACAAATTTTCGAAGGAAGATATCGAAAATGGAATTCATCAACCCTTGGAATGTGGAAGGTGCATTTGTAAGGCCAAAAGGCATCACCAAAAATTCATAATATCCATCATGAGTTTGAAATGTTGCTTTTGGGATATCTGCTTCCTTCATTCTAATCCAATGATACCTTGAACGAAGATCCAACTTTGTGAAATAGATTGCTCCATGTAGTTCATCTAACAATTCATCAATGATGGGAATGGGAAAATTATCTGTAATAGTGATCTTGTTGAGCTTTCTATAATCTGGACACATACGCCATGAGCCATCTTTCTTGAGTACCACTACCATCGGTGTAGAGTAACAACTTTGGCTACGTCTAATAATGTTAGCCTCTAACATTTCTTCAACCATACTCTCAATTTCACTCTTCTGGGCATAAGGGTATATGTAAGGCCTGAAGTTAGGAGGAACACTCCCAGGAATTAGGTGAATAGAATGATCATGATTTTGAGTGGGTGGAAGACCTTTGGGAATATCTTCAAGTACTTTGGAGTGATTATCAATGATCCCTTAGAGATCTAGGGGAATAGATGGCTTAGATGTTTGAACATATAGTGAGCATAGTTGTGCAATTACACCCTAATGCCCCTTTTTCAATAATTTTTTCATGCCATTAGAACTTATCACCTTACTGGGTTTTCGTGTGATACCCCTTAACTCAATTGTTTTCCTTCCAATAAAAATTTCATGAAAAGTTCTTGAAAAGTAAAAGCCATTGTTCCTAATGATTGTAACCATTGGATTCCTAGTACGACATTAGCACCACCCATGGGTATAGAAATAATTGAACTATTCATTACATATTCCCCCATAGCAAGATTGATCTTATTTCATTTTCCTGAGAAATTGATAGTTCCTTCACCTGCAATCATTACTTGAAACTCTAGCGCTGGATATACAAAGCAATTGAGAAATTTGGGTAATTTATAGTGAATGAAATTATGAGTACTACTATAATCAATTAGGCCTATTGTTTTTTTTTTCTTTTTGATATATCCTTTGATCTTGAGGGTTTGAGGAGTGTTAATTCCAGCAAATGCATTACATGATATTGTGGGAGTCAAATCTTCAGAATAAATCACTTCTATGTTTTCATCTTGAGATGGTTCTTTTTTTGGTTCTTGTTCTTCTTCCTCTTCACAATCTATGTAGAATAATTTCTTATCACCACACTTATGTCCCTTACTATACTTTCTATCACAATTAAAGCATAAACCTTTTTCTTTTATTTCCTCCAATTGTTTAGGTGTCAACCTTGTAGGTTTAGGTGTTTTAGAAGAAGGAACATTATTCTCTCAATAGATGTTAGGAGTTGTCCTTCTAGTAGCCATAGACATATTTTTACTTTCAACATTTCTAGCCACCCTAAATGCATTCTCCGATGATTTGGGTTCCCAAAGGCGAACCTCATGTTGAATGCTATCCTTTAAAGTTTCTGTGAATACATCAATCAGGTGCTCATCTAGAATATTTGTTACCTTTATATTCAATCTTTGAAAGTTCTCAATGTGCTATGCAATTGAACCCTTTTGCTTGAGATTTATCAATAGCCTAAAGAAGCTATTGCTCCTTGTATCATCATAGTGTGCTATCATTTATTCTGTGAAAATTGTCCACGTGACGAGTGATTTACGATAACAAAGCCATCGATACCACACAAATTGATTGGATTCTAAATATAAAGAAACAATTTGTACCTTTTGTGTATGTGGCACATCATGTATATCAACGAATTGCTCCATCTGAAGTATCCATGTAATTGGGTCCTTTCCATCAAACTTCCTGATATTGATCTTAGGAAAGTGGTTGGCATTCAACCCAAAGTTGGAGTTTGTCCATTCTTGATTCATCTTCCTTGTGTCCTCACCATGAATTTCATGGGATACATTTTCACTTTCAGGTGTCCTCTCTATTAGGAAAATTTTCAATCCTTCCATGATATCCCTCTTTAAACCATCCATCATCGCTTGTAGTTCATATTTTGTTACTGTATTCATTTTTAAATCATTTGTGTTCCTACGCATTTTTTCACCTTCATCAAGAGTCAAAATAGGAATGTCTCGAGGCTTATTTGGTGTATAATTTCCCTTTTTTGGTTTCATGTTGGCCAAGTATCACTTTTAAACCTTGATTTCGAGGTGGTTCTACTAAACGATCTTTCCTCTTCTCTATCTCCAAAATTTTGGCCCTTATAGGTATGAAAATTTATTTTTTGTGGCTCTTTGATATTTCTTCTTTGCAATGCCACAAGTCTGATCAAAATTGGTTGTTCCAAGTGGAATTTATAGTAACTTCCCCATAGCTTGTTGATTGTTTTCCCTTCCAGAAGAGCGTACTTGTAAAGCGTACCAAGATCACAATATCTGATATTTGATTTTGAAACTTGTACCAAAAATACTACAGACTGTTCTCTTTTCAATGCAACTAGTCTCACTTAATGTGGATACTCATTGAAGAAGATATCATTATTTTACCCAAGAGACCTATTTGAGTCTAGATAATATGACTAGTCAGATACCCTATCTTGCACAGGGTGTATCTACAAAAGTAGGATGACCCAGAAGCTGGAATTTTTATCAAAGCTACCTTGATAATTTCTATGAATATTATTTGGATTTCAAGGTCTGAAACATTGCAGAAAACATTTCATATTGAAAATTTTGTGATGACTAAATTCAAGATGATTCCATAACCCTGTCTTACACAGGCTATATCTCTGAAAGTATAAGGCCTCAGGAGCTTAAATTTGAACCCATCGTACCTTGATCTGTCTACTAAATATCCTCCAAGGGGTTCCTTCTTAAACATCATATAAAACAAGTTATATAAAAAATTCCAAGGTTTCTCAGATGTAGAAACGAAACCCGAAGCCCCTGAGCTCTGATACCAAATGTTAAGAACCAAATATCAATATAGCATAGAAAAACCTTAAAATAAGTACTCAACGCCTTGAAAAATAGATTATTTCAGAAAATAAGACTCTTTGAGGGGTAAACCTCCTTATACACCACATACATTTCCAAATACAAGATGATTCCAAATGAAAAGGTCTCCTTGGTATATATAGGAGACTAGGAGGTACAATTACAAATAACGGACCGAAGCCAACATAAATAAAATAACATTACTAATGTAATATGCCTCAATTAAGGGGTAATGTGCCACTATTTAGGGCTTAACACTTCACTAGATTCAAATTGAGATTTCCGATGACCTCGAATGATATTTCCTTATTCTTGAAAACACTAGAGTTTTGATCCCACCAAAGGATTTGAACCAATATGCACAGGAGCCCTTCATATTGTTTAACTATAGAGTCTGACAACCATTCTTTAAAACATTCTTCCAAACTCAAATTTTACCATGATAATGACGACTTGAGCTCCACCTTTACTATCCTCGACACCTACATTGCATTTGGGCATCCAACGAAGATATGAGAAGAGTATTATGCATAATTCTTACAAAGTATGCATCGATTGGGACTAAACCATCCCCTCTTAATGCCTACATCTCATGTTAATAATTTGTTGTTTAGAGCCAACCAAAGGGTTATTTTACTTTTTAAAGGGGTGTTAAGTTTCCATCAAATTTTCCACCACCATCATTTTTCATTGGCGAACTTCGCCTCCATTTCAACTTTGTAACCCAACTTAGTCGTGAAGTCCCTAGCCTTAGGATTTTTTTATCAACTTGGGATGACAATTTCATCCTCTTTCAGCCTTATATAGTTGGAAAATAATAAGCTAAAATAATGGTTCCATTTTGTTGCTTCTATGTCAGGCAAACCTATATCCATTATTTATCTAGGTGGATACTAGTGGCCACCCACTTGTTCCACTAATTATGAATGGTTCTACATCTTGGCAGTTTTTCTACAACTTTTTGGGTCCCAAATGTCTGGGGGCGTTTTGAGGCCCTAAACGACGTTTTTTTGACATTGTAGCACCCTGTAAATAGCAAAAGACATGTATTGGGCCATTCAAAATGTGTACTTATTGATTAATCCTTTACAACGAGCTACTGAGAACCCACATGGAGATCATATGAAAAATTAAAGCCCTTCTAGAAGTTGATGTATCAACTAACCACGTTGAGGCCCACAAACCTTCTGGCATTTCATCTTCTAGGGTTAGGTTTTTGGATGTGTAGGGTTTTATCGTTGATTCTTTATGTTAAAAGGCCTTTTCAATGTCTTTGTAATCAACTTCTTATGAATTATCATAGCTGATGCATATCTTCCTTAAGGGATAAGCTACAACCATTCTAGCTAGTTTACGTACTTTGCATTATACAATATTTTGTATTCCATTCATTAATAGAAACTAGATTTCACTGTATTTTGGTGTTCTCTTCTGTCCTTTCAATCATATCTCATTTTTTTCTCAATATAATCTGAATTAGATGTGGATTTCCATCCTTGTCTCCCTATAGAATAAGGAGATATGGATTTTGCATCCTCCAAGTAAAAGATGCTAGCTGATTGAGTAGCCTATAAGAGATATTTAGAGAATATTTTTTGATCCCAGCCATGGGTCTTCTCCCAGTCTTACCTTTCTTCCATTACCCACTCTCCAAACTACCCATGGACCCACCAGTGGAAATAAAGATACCAATGATTTCCATATGATGTACTCTTTTGTAGAATTTCAGGGTTATCGGGGCCAATTGACTATTGTATGGTCGGGGAAATAATTATATTTTAAGACTCTTCCCCACAAAAAGTTGGTTTGAATAAATATTCACAAGTACTTTCCTATCAACACCTAGGGGAAGGAGAAAATATTCTTGATTCCCCATCCCCCGAGCTCTTTTGGAAGGGTTGCTCAACTCCAATTTAACAACGAGAAACCACCAATTATTTTTGATTCATACGAAAGGAAATGAAAACTAATCCTACATATTTTAGAGAGAATGCCTTTGGGGATGGCTACGAATGAGGTCTAGTAGAAAGAAATGATCTCCAAAATAGATTTCAGTAGAACTAGTTTACCTCCCTTTAATAGCAATTGGTTTAACCACACTAACACCCTCACCTCCACCTTTTTTACCAACCAAAACCAATCTATGAAGCAATAGTTTTCTAGCTTGATATGGAAACCTAGATATTTTATTCCTCCCTTGAAATATTTCAAAGGGAAGGGAAGAATATTCCCAGTAGATTGAGAGACCTGGTGGGGCAGCTTATGGACAATAAAGAATGATTTATTTGCGTTGATTTACATGCTCGTGGCTATACAATACAAATTGAGGACCCTTTTTAAAGCTGAGAGGTTTTTCTAAGAGGCTTGAGCAAAGTATATCACATCATCTACAAAAAGTAAATGAGTGATATATTTACGACCAGATACCCTTACTCTCGATATTGCACGAGACCTCCTAGCTTCCAGCATCATCTTACTCAGGGCTTCTGGCACAATTACAAAAAATAAGGGAGAAAGTGGGCATCCCTGCTTAAGCCCATGAGAGGCTCTAAAGGAACTAGAAGGTGCATGATTAATTAGAATTGCAAAGAACACTGGATGCATACACCCCATAATCCAGTTAAATATCGAGAGATCCATTCTCATTTGAAGTAAGACAAGGCACATAAATGTATAACTGAAATGGTCGTAAGCTTTAGAAAGATCCAATTTGAGGACCATGTTGGATTACAGAGATGGGGGGTGAATCAGTAATAGATAAATTTAATCCTTTTTCACCATAAAATGC
Source organism: Picea engelmannii (assembly GCA_009831015.1). Lineage (NCBI taxonomy): Eukaryota > Viridiplantae > Streptophyta > Pinopsida > Pinales > Pinaceae > Picea > Picea engelmannii. The sequence continues at coordinate 2,414,060 of ML777257.1, forward strand.
AAGTGTTATATCAATGTAGCATTATCATCCAATAGATGCAGAGTAAATAAACAATTGAAAAATGAGCAATCACACACATACAAAGTACACCAGTGTTTTATGTGGAAATTCAAAGCGGGAGAAAAACACATAATTCTTTTTATTATATGTATTTAAGAATTACATTCATTGGAGGCACCAACTTCCTTTGTTTTCCAGCTACAACTGAAAGGAGGCTCCAACCCCCTAGTTTCTCAGGCTACAACCTGAAGGAAGCTCCAACTCCCCAATTCTTTTGGCTACAACCAGAAGGAGGCTACAACCCCCTATGTTCTTCAACTACAACCAGAATGTGGCTACAACCAACTATCCTTGCCCTGTCCAACCGCCCTGACGTATAAGTAGAATGATGGAACCACTGTCACATTATCACTATGAGATATATTGTTGTAAACCTATACCAATCAACCTGCACCAAACAACCTGTACCAATAACCTGAACCATGCATCAACCTATACCTCAACCTGTAATCAACCTGTACCATAAACAAGTGCATCAACCATGCACCAACCTGTACCAAACAACCTATAGTCTACATGTACCATAAACAAGTGCATTAACCATGCACCAACCTGTACCATGAACAAGTGCATCAACCATGCACCAAACTTGTACTTCAACCTGTACCATGAAAAAGTGCATCAACCATGCACCAAACCTGTACCTCAACATGTACCATGAACAAGTGCATCAACCATGCACCAAACTTGTACAAATAACATGTCACAACAACCTGTCTAAAAAAAAAAACTATCACAACAACCTGTCTCATCAATATTATCAACCAAATCAGATCTACTCACCAAGATCAATCAAAAAGACAACTCTCAAATATGTGCATCAACCAAGCATAACACAAAAACTCATAATCATCACCAAGATCAATATGTGCTTCTAATAATATACCAATACAAGTATGCTACATCATCCTTAAACCATGTGTCAACAATAATACTAACAAGTGCCTCCAACTATGTACCAAGTATGTACCAATCATGTATCAACTACTCTTCAACTATGACTCATCAATATGTACCAACATCATTAACTACTTGTCTCAACCACGTACCCAAAATGTATCTCAATCAAAATCTCTCATCAATTTCATCATCCAAATATGATATGTAACTCTGTAATAGACCTGGTGTATATGATCACATACATGAAAACCTTCATTAACTTTAACAACAATAGACTAGCATTTTCATCAAACTTTACTCTAGTCTCACATGACTATTTTTGGATTAGTCAAAAACCCTAACTTGAAATAATCATAACTATGTACCTGTACTGAATAAATATCTAAAAATAGTACACAATGTTCTTTAGTGTGTTTTATGCAATTCATCCAAGTGTCACTACTTGGAACCTCTCAAAAAAGGAGCCATAGCAAAAATGGCATACCTTGTTGAATTTTGGCTTATTCTAGAGAGAGAACTTGTAGAAAGTACCCCGCACGAAATATTTCTTGTATGGATCTAAAATTTTTACACAGAATACTATATAGTGTACTCTAACCAACACATTTTTTTTTACTGAATTTGGATCTGTTATGAAGAAGTTATGATGTTTTTACCCGAAACACTTGTTTTAGACTAGTTTCAAGACTAGCCACAAAGCCTATTTTCCACGGAGTGTAACTCCAAAAATACAATGACCCACAAGCTTAAATTTGTACCACAACTACTTGGATATGTTGTCTCATTGGCCTATAAATTTCACAGTCTGAACCATTCTAGAAAAAATGATATTGCAAAAATGGTGAGATGACCTGTAAATAACATACCTTAGAAAGCATCATCAAAAGAATTTATCCCCCCTTGAATTTCATCCTTCTTTACTTCACTTTCTCTCTGAAATTTGGATTATATATCCTTTCTTTACCTCGTTCACCTGTAGATATTCAATATTCTCAAGCTTGACTTGAAATGAGAGATCCTTGCCTCTTATTTATACTTTCGTGTAGCTTCCTCAAGGGGTTACCTTTTAACCATCTTAACCCACTTTCATTATTTTAGGGTTAACCAACTTCTAACCACTTGTCCAATTAGTAATTTATCCATTAACTTTATTATTTAAATAATTTATTTTGTATCCACTTTGACTTATAATATACTCATCATTTCACTTTACCTGAAGGGGTTACCTTCAAACCATCTTAAACCACTTTCCTTATTTTAGGGCTAACCCACTTCTAACCACTTGTCAACTTAGTAATTTATCCATTAACTTTATTATTTAAATAATTTAGTTTGTATTCATTTTGAATTATAGTACACTCATCACTTCACTTTATTATTTACCTTCTAAAAATCTCTTAAACCACTTTGACTACTTTGACATTTTGGGGCTTCTAGATGACTCATGAGGGTTCTCCAACTTCACATGGACATAACTCTCTAACCGTGAGGGGTTATGTGATGTTCCACCTACCACTGCAAAATGGAATGACATGCACTATCCATATAGAATAGTATTTTCTTCAAATATATCAAAAATCATACCATTATGCATCAAACAAACTTGGGTCGATTACCCAAACCTAGGTTCTCCAACTTCACATGGCCATAACTCTCTAACCGTGAGGAGTTATGTGATGTTCCACATACCATTGAAAATGTCATGAAATATATTACCCATATATAATAATATTACCTTAAAATATATTAAAACTCATACCATTATACATCAAAGAAAAATGGGTCCATTACCCAAACCTTTGTGCTACCGGACTTTCTCCAAGGGTTGACATCAATCACTAAGGGTTGAAATCAATCTAAAATATCACTTTCCAATGGTTGACACCAATGAAGACCAAAAATCCATACCAATTGTCCATCAACCTAAGCCAATTGTCTGACAATCTCCCCCTTTGGCATTGATGGCAACACTTAGTCATGATAACATTCATGATTATACTCCTCATCAATGTTTCTATCTCTCCCCCTTTGAAATCAATGGAAAAGGGTATCTCACTTTGGGGTTTCTCCCCCTGATTGAACTCTCCTTGGGTTTCTCCCCCTGTCTACATGCCTCGGTGCTCTCTCTCCAAGCATTTATATCCTGCATCTAGTAATATCTCCCCCTTTGTTATCAATGGAAAAGGTATCTTTCCATTTGGGGTTGCTCCCCCTAACTGAAATTTCCTTGGGCATACTCCCCCTGACTGAGCTCTTCCTGAAACTGATATCCCAACCTGAACTATCCTCTTTATGGTGCTTCCTCATGTAAATATTAAGACTTATAAGATAAGCATTACAAAGCATTCATTTTGGAGTATAAATTACTCTGAGTCTCTAGCGAAGATACTCAAAGGATTATTGTGGAAGCGGTTTTGTAAATATCTGTGCCACTTTTCCTTTTATGCCCACATATTCAACTTTGATGTTCTTCTCTGCAACCTATTCTCGTAGAAAGTGATACTTTATTGGAATGTGCTTCATTATGGAGTGCATCACTGGGTTCTTTGAGATACTGATGGAGCTTGTATTGTCATGATAGGTTGGAATGGGATCATAATACTCAAATTGTATATCTTTCATAGTTTGTTTCATTCATAGAACCTATGTACAACATGTTTTTGTTGCAATATACTCTACCTCGGCTGTAGATAAAGATAATGATGGTTGTTTCTTTCTTAGACATCATAATAAACACTCACCCAAGTATAACACTGCTCCACTGGTGCTTCGTCGGTCATCAATGCAACCTGCCCAACTTGCATCTGTGTAGGCATTAAGTGATAGATCCTTTCCTTTTGGATACCATAATCCAAACTCTTATGTTCCTTTGATATATTTGAAAATCCTCTTCACTTCTAATACATGTGATTCCTTTGGTGTTGCTTGAAATCATGCCACCTATCCAACTGCCTGCATTACATCTGGTCTGGATGTTGTCACATATAGTAAGATACCAATCATTGACCTTTATTTCCTCTAGTTTGTAGACTTTGAATTATCATCTTTTCTCAACTTGCAACTGGTTTGCATAGGAGTGGTAACTAGTTTGCAATCTTTCATTTCAAACCTCTTTAGCATTTCTATGATATACTTAGTTTGAGAAATAAAAATTCCTTGGTTTCTTTGACATATATGAAGACCCATAAAGAAGGATAGTTATCCAAGTAATGACATTTCAAATTCATTCTGCATATCCTTTGCAAATTTATTTCTTAACGTGTCATTAGTACTTCCAAAAACAATGTCATCAATATAAATTTCAATTAATAAAATACTACCTTGAGTTACATTGATGTAGAGTTTGTTGTCTGCACTTCCTTTCCATAGTTCATATGGAGTTTTGTCATTGTTGTTTCTGAGAATTACTCTATTTTGAATGTGAACTTTTGTATGCACTGCATGTGTCCAAAAAATATCTATCAATTTGGAATCCATTAGCATTGTTCGAGCCATTTCCTGTGTAATTATCACCCATTATTATCATGTTCATTTTTCTTTGAACCAATCTCTAAATCCATGATCTCGTCCACTTTCATGTATATGTCCAAACCTGCTAAGTATTCTTACAAATCCATCTCTGTCCATACTTTCCAAGACTCTACTTGTGCAACTTTCCATAATCTTGACCCATTTATCACTATACTATCAAGAAGTCTTAATTAATCTATCAAGTTGTACTTCTGATAACTGGCTGCTCTGGATCTGTCTTCTTAAACTCTGCAAGATGATCGAAGGATGGTTTTTTTGTCAAGCCCTAATATTGGCTCATTACCCCTTATTTGGGGCATATTACATTAGTAATGTCATTTTATTTATGTCGGCTTTATTCCATTAGTTGTAATTATACCTCCTAGTCTCCTATATATACCAAGGAGACATTTTCATTTGGAATCATCTTGGAATTGTACATTTATGTGGGGATAAGGAGGTTGCCCCCTCGAAGAGGCTTATTATTTGAATTTCTCTCTTTCTCAAGGCATTGATTACTTATTCTGAGGTATTTCTATGCTATATTGATATTTAGTTCTTAACATATGGTATTAGAGCTCAACGTCTTGGGGTTTCGTTGCTACATCTGAGACACCTTGGAATTTTCAATATAACCTTTTTTCTACAATGTTTCAGAAGGAATGTCTTGGAGGATATTTAGTATAAGGATTAACGTACGTTGGGTTAAAATTTTAGCTCATGAGGCCTTATAATTTCGGAGATATAGCCTATGCAAGATAGGGTTCTAGAATCATCCTGAACTGATTCATTGCGGAATTTTAGCTATAAATTTTTTTATGTAACATTTCAGAACCTAAAATATGGAGGATATTCACATAAATTAGTAAGGTATCTATGGTACAAATTTCAGCTTCTGAGTCATCTCACATTTATAGATACACCCTGTGGAAGATAGGGTATCTGACTAGTCTCAAGAAGGTGTTCCAGGTAAAACAATAATAAATTATTCCTAAAGTATTCAAATTGAGTGAGATTGGTTGTAATGGATAGTGGACAGTCTGCAGTATTTTTGGTATGAGTTTCAAAATTTTATATCAATTATTTTTTGCGGGGCACGCTATACAAGTAACATCTCCCGGAAAGGCAAAAAATCAACAAGTTGTGGGGAAGTTACCATAAATTCCACTTGGCACATCCAATTTTGATCAAACCTGTGGCATTGTAGAGAAAAAATATCAGATAAATACAAAAAATAAAGTTTCATACCTAGAAGGGCAGAAACTTTGGAGATACATCAAAAGAAATATTGTCTAGCAGAACCACCGCAAAATCAAGGTTCAAAAGTGATACTTGGCCAGCATGCCACCCAAAAAGGGAACTTCTACACCAAATAAGCCTCTAGATAATCCTACATGGACTCTTGATTAAGGTGAATAAATGCATAGGGACATAAATGATTTACAAAATAAGACAATAACAAAAGATGAACTACAAGAGATGATGGCGGGTTTAAAAGGGGAGATCATGGAAGGATTGAAAAATTTCATAATAGAGAGGACACCTGAAAGTGAAAATGTATCCCATGAAATTCATGACGAGGACATAAGGAAGGTGAATCAAGAATGAAGAAATTCCATCTTTGGGTTGAAGACCAACCACGTTCCTAAGATCAATATGAGTAAGTTTGATGGGAAGGACCCAATCACATGGATACTTCAGATGGAGCAATTCTTTGATCTACATAATGTGCCACATACACAAAAGGTATGAATTGCTTCTTTATATTCAGAACCCAATCAATTTTTATGGTATTGATGGATTTTTTCTCTCAAATCACTTGTCACTTGGACAATTTTCATGGAAGAAATGATAGCACACTATGAGGATACAAGGAGAAATACCTTCTTTAGCCAATTGATAAATCTCAAGCAAAAGGGTTCAGTTACAAAGCACATTGAGAACTTCCAAATATTGAATATAAAGGTAATAGATATTCCATATGAGAACTTGATTTATGTATTCATAGGAACTTTAAAGGATAACATTCAACATGAGGTTCGCCTTTGGGAACCCAAATCATTGGAGAATGCATTTAAGGTGGAAAGAAATGTTGAAAGTAAAAATATGGCTATGGCTACTAGAAGGACCAATCCCAACATCTATAAAGAGAATAATGCTCCTTCTTCTAAAACACCTCAACCTACAAGGTTGACACCTCAACAATTGGAGGAAAAAAAATAAAAAGGTTTATGCTTTAATTGTGACGACAAGTACAGTAAGGGACATATGTGTGGTGAGAATAAATTATTATACATAGATTGTGAAGAGGAAGAAGAAAAATAGAAAGAACCATCTCAAGATGAAAACATAGAAGCAATTTCATCTAAAGAGTTGACTCCCACGATATCGTGTACTGCATTGGCTAGAATTAGCACTGCTCAAATTCTCAAGATTGAAGGATACATCAAAAAGAAAAAGGTAATAGTCCTAATTGATTCTGGCAGTACTCATAATTTCATTCACTATAAATTATCCAAATCTCTCAATTGCTTTGTATATCCAGTGCCAGAGTTTCAAGTAATGATTGCAGATGGAGGAAATATCAATTGCTCACGAAAATGTAATAAGATCAATCTTATAACTATGGGAGAATATGCAATGAATATTCCAATGATTTCTATACCCATGGGTGGTGCTGATATTGTACTAGGAATCCAATGGTTATAATCAATAGGAACAGTGGCTTTTAATTTTCAAGAACTTTTCATGAAATTTTCATTGGAAGGAAAAGAAATTGAGTTAAGAGGTATCACAAGGAAACCCGATAAAGTGATAAGCTCTAACGGCATGACAAAATTATTGAAAAAGGGGCATCAAGGCGTTATTGCACAACTATGCTCACTAGATGTTCAAACATCTAAGGCATTTATTCCTCAAGATCTCCAAGGGATCATTGATAAGAATTCCAAAGTATTTGAAGATATTCCCAAAGGTATTCCACCCACTCGAAATCATGATCATGAAATTCACCTAATTCCTGGGAGTGTTCCTCCTAACATCAGGCCATACATATACCCTTATGCCTAGAAGAGTGAAATTGAGCGCATGGTTGAAGAAATGTTAGAGGTTGGCATTATTATACCTAGCCAAATTTCTTACTCTACACCAGTGGTAATGGTATTCAATAAAGATAGCTCATGGCGTATGTGTCCAGATTATAGAGAGATCAACAAGATCACTATTAAAGATATGTTTCCTATTCCCGCCATTGATGAATTGTTAGATGAACTACATGGATCAATTAATTTCACAAAATTGGATCTTCGTTCATGGTATCATCAAATTAGAATGAAGGAAGAAGATATCCCAAAAACAACATTCCGAAGTCATGAAGGCCATTATGAATTTTTGGTCATGCCTTTTGGCCTTACAAATGCACCTTCCACATTCCAAGGGTTGATGAATTCTATTTTCAAACCCTTCCTTCGAAAATTTGTGTTAGTATTTTTTGATGATATACTAATCTATAGCAAGTCTTGGGAGGATCATGTGCGACATGTTGACAAGGTGCTACAACTACTAAAGGAGCAACAACTATATGCTAAACCATCCAAATGTTT
>ML777257.1:2426520-2436651 GCA_009831015.1 Picea engelmannii
TTATCAACCAAATCAGATCTACTCACTAAGATCAATCACCAAGACAACTCCCAAAGATGTGCATCAACCAAGCATAACACAACAACTCATAATCATCACCAAGATCAATATGTGCTTCTAATAATGTACCAATACAAGTATGCTACATCGTCTGTAAACCATGTGTCAACAATAATATTAACAAGTGTCTCCAACCATGTACCAAGTATATACCAATCATGTATCAACTACTCATCAACTATGACTCATCAAGATGTACCAGCATCATCAACTATACACCTCATGTATGTGTCAACTCGTCAACTACTTGTCTCAACCATGTACCCAAAATGTACCTCAACCAAAAGCCTTCATCAATTTCATCATCCAAATCTGATTTGTAACTCTGTAATAGACCTGGGGTATATGATCACATACATGCAAACTTTCATTAACTTTAACAACAACGAACTAGCATTTTCATCAAACTTTACTTTAGTCTCACATGACTATTTTTGGATTGGTCAACAACCCTGACTTGAAATAATCATAACTATGTACCTGTAATGAATAAAGATATGAAAATAGTACACAATGTTCTTCAATATGTTTTATGAAATCTCTACAGGTTTCACTACTTGAAACCTCTCAGAAAAGGAGTTATAGCAAAAATGGCATACCTTGTTGAATTATGGCTTATTCTAGAGAGTGAACTTGTAGATCATGCCCCGCACATAATATTTGTTGTATGGATCTGAAAATTTTACACAGAATACTCCAGAATGTACTCTAACCATCACATTTGGTCTTACTAAATTTGGATATATTATGAAGAGGTTATGATGTTTTTACCTAAAACACCTGTTTTAGACTAGTTTTGGGACTAGCCACAAACTCTATTTTCCACGGATTGTAACTCCAAAAATACAATGACCCACAAGATGAAATTTGTACCACGGCTACTTGGATATGTTGTCTCAATGGACTATAAATTTCACGGTTTGAATCATTCTAGAAAAAAAGGTATTGTGAAAATGGTGAGATGACCTGTAAATAACATACCTTAGAAAGCATCATCAAAAGAATTTATCCTCCCTTGAATTTAGGCCTTCTTTACTTCACTTTCTCTCTGAAATTCGACTTATATATATCGTATGGTTACCTTAGTCACATGCAGATATTCAATATGCTCAATTTTGATTTGAAATGAGAGATCCTTGCCTCTTATTTATACTTTCATGTAGCTTCCTCAAGGGGTTACATTTTAACCATCTTAACCCATTTTCCTTATTTTAGGGTTAACCAACTTCTAACCACTTGTCCAATTAGTAATTTATCCATTAAATTTATTATTTAAATAATTTATTTTGTATCCACTCTGACTTATAGTACACTCATCACTTCACTTTACCTCAAGGGGTTACCTTCAAACCATCTTAAACCACTTTTCTTATTTTAGGGCTAACCCACTTTTAACCACTTGTCAACTTAGCAATTTCTCCATTAACTTTATTATTTAAATAATTTATTTTGTATTCACTTTGAATTATAGTACACTAATCACTTCACTTTATTATTTACCTTCTAAAAATCTCTTAAACCACTTTGACTACTTTGACATTTTGGGGCTTCTAGATGACTCATGAGGGTTCTCCAACTTCACATGGCTATAACTCTCTAACTGTGAGGATTTATGTGACGTTCCACATACCATTGGAAATGGAATGAGATGTACTATCCATATAGAATAGTATTATCTGCAAATATATCAAAACTCATACCGTTATCCATCAAACAAACTTGGGTCCATTACCCAAACCTCGGTTCTCCAACTTCACATGGCCATAACTCTCTAACTGTGAGGAGTTATGTGATGTTCCACATACCACCGAAAATGTCATGACATGTACTACTAATATATAATAGTCTTACCTTCAAATATATTAAAACTCATATCGTTATACATAAAACACAATTGGGTCCATTACCCAAACCTTTGTGCTACCGAAATTTGCTACTGGACTTTCTCCAAGGGTTGACATCAATAATTAAGGGTTGACATCAATCTACAATATCACTCTCCAATGGTTGACATCAATGACAACCAAAAATTCATACCAATTGTCCATCAACCTAAGCTAACTGTCTGACAGACCACTACCCCATGATTAGAGTTTTTGATAGACTGGAAGGCCTCTTAGGCGACTACCACTCCATTATGGATTTACCTATTGTGAAGAAATAAAAATTTCTCTTAAGAAATGAACTCATTGAGTACGTGCTTTAATATTCTACCAAGAACTTTGGCCACGATCTTATAGATCACGTTACAGTAGGAGATTTTTCTGAAATCTTCGAAGGATTTCCCATCTTGTTTTTTAGGGATTAAATCAATGAAGTTGGAGTTGAAGGAACCAAGCATTTTTATAGTCCCTTGTGACTCACGCATCACCTTCAAGAGATCAGATTTAATATTAGCATAAAAAGTGACGTAAAATTCTATTGTTAACCCATCCAACCCGAGACTCTTCCCTTTTTGCATAGAAAAAAGAGTGTCGTGAAGTTTAGACTCTGAGACTTGTTCTTTTAAGGAACGATTCATTTCTTTGGAAATAATTGGGGAAAATTTAGATATCACCTCCAAAATCTGTTGTATCAAACAACTTGTTTTCTTTTGAAAGAGGTTGGAGAAATGACAGATACCTTCTTCAGCCTTATCTTTGAAAGAGTGAACTAAATTTCCCTCCCGTGATTCAATTTCCCATAGTGTGTTAGATTTTTTGTGGTAATTTGTGTACGGGTGAAAACACTTGGAGTTATTATCCCCATATTTAATCCAAATTGCTTTGCTACATAGTCTCTAGGTTTTTTTTTCTTTCTCTAATAGAGAGTAGTGCAAGACCTCTAGGGAGCAAAGCTATCCAATCTGAGAATTTGATAAAGGATTTTTAGCGATGGTCGTGTACAACTGGGCTACCTTTTCCTTTGTTTCCAACAACTGATATTTTGACCTTCTAGCAAAATATTTTTCCCATTTCTCGGTGACTGATTTGACTCTGGCGTTGTTATTGACAAGTTGGAATATATAAGGGGAAGGATTAGATGTAGAGAGAGACATCCACGTTTCCTCTACTAATGTTTAAAATTTGTCTTCCCCTTTCTAGATTGTATTGAAATTTAAGGGAGTCGGAGGAGTCTCTCCACCTGCCTCGAGCTGGAAAACATTTGGCGAATGATCAGAGAGGCCACTTGAGGAGAAACACGATTTAAACATAAACCCATTATTCATTAGCTTCTCAAACACTAGAGATCTATCCAATCTTTTTTAGACAATAGGTTTGTTTACTCTAAAGTTCCTCCAGGTAGGATCCAGTTTCATATGTTCAAGGTCTAGAAGGTGATGTTTCTCAAGGAAAGAGGAAAATAAAGCACTTTGATGGTCTTGATGAGGATTTCCCCCCCCACAAACCTCCCTTAAGGATAAGGTGAAATTTAGGTCCCCCCCCAAAAAAAGGAGGCGAGACTCATGCAATACACCAAAATATGCTAGATTTTTCTAGAAAGGGATCTTGTTTGAATAAGGACCATAGATGTTGACAACATTTAAAGATAGACCTAGATATTTGAAAACAATCTTCACCACTATAGTTGATTGAAAAGAGGAGGAGAGAGCTTTGCAAGACGGGCTCCATCCCATGATTAGGCTTTCTAACATTCCAATAATGTCCACTGCACTAAAAGACCACTTTGAAAGCTACTGCTTGAAAGTGACAATGGCTTTGGAGCCTTCACACATGGTTGCCTGGAATAAAATGATGTCTGGATTGTGTCTTTTGATGAGCCTTTTGAGGGATATCTTTTTTCAGGCACCTCCTTAACCCTTTTATGTTAAAAGAGAGGACTCTCATGATGGGGGGATTTTTAGGGCTTTCCTTGCACCAAGGGCCCCAAAAATGGTTGATTGTTTTCCTTTTCGAATATCCAAAACCACTTTTCATTGGGATTCTCAAAGAAAGGACTTCCTCCCCATGTGATTGGGTTGAACGAGATCCAAGGCTAAGCCTCCATAGGAGCACAAATCATCCTTTTGTTTTTCACGGGGTCTCAATGAGTAGCCTTTTTGGGGGGAAGGGGGAGCCTTTTTGGCTTCGAGGGAGGCTTCATAGGACTCAAAATTCTTGCCAAGACTAGCAATGTCTCTACTTATGATTTCCTTTGAAGAGGGAATGGGAGAATCAAGATGGGGGACTTCAGGGAAGGGGGAACTGGAGGGGGATTCCAAAGGAAAAAACAGATGTTGGGGAGAGGCAGGAACCACAAAAGGGGCATCACAAGAAGATACAGAAAGAGGAGAGATCATAAGAAACTTACTAGAAAGACCAAGAAGCAACACTGGCTCATCCCGTGTGCTAACCCTTTCTCATATTCATGTTCTCATTATAGAAGAGAGTCGGTACCATAAGTTTTTCCTTCATCTACGAGAGGAGACATTCTGTCTCCATTTTTTTTCTAGACTTTCTAGTTATGGCTTCGAAAGGGAGAGAGGCGGTTGCATTGAGCTTGAAGGTGGCCTAGCTCATGGAAGTTGTAAGAACAGAAAGGAAGCCTCCAATAATCTACCTTATGCTTCCAAATAAAATCACCAAAGACCAAATCCAATTCCCCTATCAAACCATCCCTTAGGTCCACTTCGATTTGAATCCAAGCCCACCTTCTATCGATTTTAGACTCCCATCCTAGTTCCAACCCTACAAAGATGCCAAGTTTGTTTCCAATGGCTTCTAAAACCTCCTTATTCTAGAAGACCAATGGTAGTCCAAGTAAAATAACCCAAACCTTAACCCACTACCACTGAAGCCTTGGAGGGGTCGAAACCGACTCACTAATTGTGGAGGACTAAACCCTACAATCCCTGATTATAACCTGATTACCATGTATAAGGTACGATGGCGAGCCACAAGATGTTATTCGCTCATTTCCAATTAAACAAAATGATTTCTTAACACATATTTCGGTGGTATTCAAAACTCTTCCTTATAATAACATGCAATTTCCTAGATTTTCGGATCAAAATGAACAAATTTCTTATGGCGAAGCACATATATAATAATAATAATAATAATAATCTATTTTTAAGGTCACGACCAAAGACATCAAATTAGTGTATGAGACCAATTTCTCATAGAAAAACACATATACCCAATGATTTAACTAATAAAGTCTACAAAAGTCTACATACCTACCCCTATAAAAAATATATGTTCATAGCGAAACATACTCTACCCCTACCAAAGATATATATTCAAAATGAAAGACCATGTAATTTGCTTGATTTTCCAATCAAATGAAAGTATTCCTTGACAGATTTTCGTGGCATGTAAAAGTGAATGAAGTTTGATTTCGGTCATCCTGGTCAATATTGATTAATGGGCATCTTGGTCCTTAATAGAAAACTCCAACAATACAGTTTTCCTTATTTATTTAATAATTAAAGTGAAGGTTTTTTTTATTGCACATATTCACGTTGTAAGTAAAACCTAAAGAAATTTGATTTATGGTTCGATTTTGGGCATCATGGAATTCATTAGAGAATTGTACTACTTTTGTGTGATCATAGCTTAGGAGTTATATGTAAATGATGTTGTCGAAACGTTCTATGTTTTGATATTTTTTGCCAAAATTTGATGATAAAAATTTGGATGAAATCACAATTTTCTGTTATTTAAATTGTATTTCTAAATGCATAAATGGATTCTGAAAAATCTTGAGGCACTTGGATTATACCGACGTATTGCTAAAATATGCAAATCCAACAATTTCTCGTGAGATTTAAGGTAATATTAAATAAATCATATCCTTGGAAAAGAGCCAAAACTTGTAACTTTAGACTACCACATATGTAAACTAATTGAAACTCATATGTTATATATGTGTTTGAGTTGGTTGGGAATACAACATAAGTTGTCCAAAAGCTTTTAGTATGTAAATATTAGGATAGCATCAATATCATCAATTAGTAGTTATTAAGAACATTAAACAGGTAATAGATTGCAATTTGGTTAATTTTAAGTGACATGTTGAGCACTTGGAATCTTGTAAATACATTTATATGGACCCTCACACCAAATTGATGGGTGAAAAGTGGTAATCACAACCTAGAAACATGCATATATTCCTTTTAAAGTAGTCTCTGGACCTTTTGAACATAAATGCAAATGTGCCAAGTCATCCACCAACTAAGATTTAAAGGAACAAATGCATGTTTTATGAACGGTTAATAATGTGTGTGCATTCCTAAGAATGCATGGGTTCTTATGTGTATGAATTAAAAAAAAAAGATTGTGGCTTTTATGTTGTTTCAACATCGCAGCGTGCATTTTGGAGCACTAGAGTAGTGGAAATGACTCTGATGAGAACGTGGAAGGTTGACATTGCTACCATTCGTTGCTTCCAACAATTTTAAATATATTTTCTCCCTTATTCTTTCAAATATATGGTAGGTTTTTCTATCTAACTATTATGTTTACACTTATTAAATTCCATGAATTTCGAAATGAAATAAAATTGTTCTATTATTGTTCAATTGCACCTTATAAATTATATTAATATGGAGCATACACATGATCAAAACCAAAACTCACTACCACCAATTTGAAGAAGTTCTCAATCCTAACCCCCAACCAACAATTCGAGATGTAAATAATGACATTAACATTGACATTATAACACTTACAAACCTAATTGGCTATATTAGAAGTATTATAGAGATAGTGTGCCTTTCCCTTGCTACATCCACAGTTGTATTTGTATCTTCCATTATCCATGCTCTAACGCATTTATATCATATTTTTGAATACTATAGGACACATTTAGATAGGACTGAATTGAAAGATTTACACCACTACTACATTATAATGTTGTAGTGTCATAATTAACATAATTTCCCAATTTTCTAAGGATTAAGGATTTTTTTAGTTTGGATGATGCAAAACTTAATGCTAAGGGGTGCATTACTATTTACATCAATTTACATCACATTTGTGTCAACTATACATGATGTTTTTCAACACACATCGTATAGTTTCATGTTTTGCATCGTCATGTGTCAATTATTATTGAAAAAACACAGAAAGATTCATGTTTGTGTCATCATGCATTGGCTATTATTGCACAAAATACAAAGGATGTCATGTTTCCATTCACATTTTTGTTGGAAGCATATATGTTGCACCATCTTAGCATCATGGTTTACGGTTAGTTATTATTGCAAAAAACACACAAAGAGTAATGTTTGTGTCATCATGCATCGGCTATTGACATATTATCTTATGGTTACTATATACTTTCCTTCATTTCCTTTGTTATATTTTCTTTCCATTAAATAAAAATTAAATGTCATTAAAAAATGGTGCTTGTAAATGGAATGGTTAACGAAATAAGGTGCATCTGAAAGATCAGGCAGTTCACGTTTTTATGATCGGACGACTAGTATATACTTCGGCTTGAGAGTTGCCAAAATTTTAAAGGTTGAAATGTCTCTATTCCTTTCATTATTTAACTTACATGACAAATAATTTCATTTCATGTATCTAAAATATTCAATAGATTATGTAAAAGTTACCAGACAACACACAATTGTTTCGGGCTAAAAGGTGCATGAACTATAATACCTTTTCACCGCTCAAAATATGTAACCGTTCACATGCTTCACATCTAATGTTTGTATATTGATTTCGGGTGGGAAACAATTCATGTTTTAACATCATTTTGTCATCTGAAATAAGAATTACGAGCTAGTAACCGGGTTACATTTGATCGAAAATTTAGGGATAATGATTTGAAGCATTGCTAGCCACTTAAAAATCCATGATTTTGCATTTTTGGTTTTATTACATTTAATGCCATATTTTCAGCATTAATATTATGGGATGCTCAAGGATGTGGTCAAATTAATACATTAACTTTCACATGTGTGTGCAGAATCAATTGATTTATTCTACTACACAATCAAGATAGCTATCATTCTCGTACATAATTTCCAAGTAGAGATGTTTGGGGTTTTCACCGATGATAAGGAACGAATTCAAGCGAACTGGTATTTAGAGCCAATAAGTATATTGGTTTGTTTCATCATTCTGAAATTCTTTTTATTATTTTCCTCTGAAAGAATGGATCTGCATAGGAAGACAATATCCACATATAAACTAGTAAATAGCTCAAAAGATTTAGAGTCTTATTGATTTATTTTAGGATATTTTTGAGACACACATGAGTCATGGTGACCCGTGAAAAGAGAGGGAAATAGCTAAGATTCAATCTATAAGTGATAATGACTCTTGTTCTATATGGTGAACTAGTTTATGCACACTCTTCATACCCCAATCCTTCCGTGAACCCAACCTAGTTGAGACTTTTTCCAAATTATACAACCCTTCAAGTCATATCATTGTTTCTGTAGATGATACCCAAAAATATTCTAACTATTACACCTGAATCCATTGCCTCTATGCTTCTTCTACCTAGTCCTCCAAGTGTAATTGATAGAGAAGAGCTAGTTTCCAGGGTTAATAGACATCGAGTAAGGAATGAGAGGTTACTCATAGATTTTTATTGGATGAGAGTTCCATTCATAAATGATTTCCAATGTCATATTCATTATCACTCCAATTTATCAGCAAATGATATATGTATTGCCTCACATATTAGGAAATGATGATGATTCAAATGTAGATGAAATCATGTTATGCTCGATGAATGGTATATCACCTCCATATGATACACCTCCTATGAGTATAATTTTGCATATTTTTTTGCAATGGCTAGTCATAAACAATTGTGTTTGTTTCGTGATTTCAGGGAATTTAGATATCAGACATATTTGATGCACTTGTTCTTTTTTTTATAAGTTGATTCCTTTTCTCATCTTGCCCTCAAAAAACAAGGTGAACAAGGTGAAATTTTATCAATTATTGAATGGACCCTATTTTGTTAGTTACTTCATCTAATGGAAATTACATGTAGTTAGTCAACCAATTTCTATCACATGTTTATACCATTATTTTTGGGAAAGAGCCATCATAAATTCCAATCGAAATTCATAAAATCCTACAATTTATTCCTAGAACTAGGACTAGTGATTGGTATGTATATCATGATTACAGTGTTATTCATTTGTATGGTTGTGATATTGAACCCTGTTGTAAATCGTAATTACAAGTCGGTGATATCTTCATGTCTTCGTCAATTTGTCTATTAGTCAATTTGTCAGTAGTCTATTAGTAGCTGAATAGTCATTCAAACAGTCTCACAGTCTGTAAGTGCAAAGTCGCACATTTACTCAAAAGTCAATCAACAAGCAGGAGAGTTATAAATGGAGTCGATTTATATCTTCTTGAGTTTAGTTAAGTGGTTGAAGAGTCAGTCAAATTTATGACAATATTTAATGTTGAGTCGGTCTTAGCTTTTGTAGGAAGTCTTAGTCGAAGTCCATATAAGTTTGATTCATTTAGTTAGTCGAAGAAGAAAAAGAGAAGAATATGATGTGTAGAGAAGAAGCAGAGAGGTAGAGAGAACCAACAACAACCGAAGAGTTGACAGAATAAGTCATTTGAGCCAAAGCTCATCTCTATCATTGTATTTTTTAACTGTGTGCAGTGCGCTATAGTTCATTAATATCAAGTATTTGTGTATTGAAAAGTTTGTGTCTTATTTATGTGTTTATGTGCTAAGCATAGAACTGTGTTATTCCAGATTTATAATTCATTTCATTAAGTGTGTGTATTCACAATGCACAACAAAATGAACAATTTGTTCACTACACAATAGTTTTTGAGAAATCTGACGCATAGCTTGTTTGGTGCGCAATATTTGAAACTGTGTTGCACAAAGTAGACTATGCACATATTTTCTATTCCAAGATGTGATATGAGAGAAAGTTCTATCAGAACAAGTTCAAGAGTAGGGATGATTTTAAGGATGGAAATTTATTTTAAAATGTAGAAACCTTAGAGAATCTTACTAATCCTTCATATTCCAACTATAAATGTTTGGCGATATTTTTGTAAAAATATTCAAATTTCTAAGGATTTTATATAGTTTTTATAAAATTTTGGCGATTTTTAAGGTAAAATAATTTTATCCTATAGAATTTGG